>CM035435.1:117978258-117985758 GCA_020310875.1 Ceratopteris richardii | reverse complement strand
GAGGAGGGTGGACAAATAACTTCGGTCAAGCTCGGTGGAATGCAGGCCTGTAAGGAGAAGATACATCTAATCCAACTCCTAAATGTCATTTCTGTGGGGAAATAGGGCATATCCGGAGGTTCTGCAAAGATGAAGCGGAGTATGACAAAAAGAAAAAAGAATGGCAACATCTGATGGCAAATATGGTGTATATTTCACCGGTAGACACACACACAGCAGTGGTTCAAACACGTTCCAAAAAGCAATTACAGCAAGCTGCAGAGATTTTTGAACCCGGCATTCGTGAACAACAGAAGGTGTTTACAAGAGCAAGTAAGTGGGCAACGCAAGAGCAAACTGTATTCCCTGATCCAATTCCAGTGACGCAGCAAAGCATACCACCGGATTTACCAGGAAGGCAAAATCTAACTCACACAGTACCGGAGTCCACACCGGAGACCGTACCGGAAACAGGCAAAACTGATTCGGTGTGGGATGTTCTGTCCAAGGCATCAATTACATTGCCCTTGGGTCAATTATTAGCTTTGGTCCCTGGAGTTCGACAACAGTTCCAGCAGCAGGTTAGTCCAAACTCCTCGAGCGCTCCTGCAACAGCCACAATTCAACCGGAATTGGACCCAATGGATCCACACTGATTACGGTATGGTACAAAAACCACAAAATTACACAGGTCTTAATTGATGGCAGATCAGGGGTCAACATTGCAACAGAAGCACTTTGCAAACGGTTGGAGTGGTCGCAAATTGAACCTGCGCAATTCTTTGTATGAATGGCTGATCAATCTCGAGTCCATCCGGTGGGCTTGGTGCGCGATATTCCGATCACTCTACAAGGATCTGTTTTCAAAATGACCTTTGTTGTGCTAGATTTACCAGAATCGAGCTTGGATTACAATTTGCTCTTTGGACGTCCCTGGCTAAAACAAGCTAAGGTAGTGCAAGACTGGTCTGCACATGAACTAGTCTTTAAAAATAATCACTGGCAATACGTTGTCCCGTTGGACGATATGAAACCCTGTGACTGCCATGTGGGACCATGTGTAGCGGAGCCTGTACACATGTTGGATGGTCTCTCCGATGACGAAGAGAAGACTTTCCTGAAGGCTAACAAAGATCTGATTGCACTTTGCACTGTAGATCTACAAACGGTGGCTGATAACTTGAGTTCGGCAGCCTGTTCGGTGGTACCTCTGACAGGCGAGCACGAGTCGAGTACCGAATAGACTTTGGATGAATCGATGCTACAACAATTACTCCGGTCTCTGGACGATTTGGAAAGACCCCGGTAGTTCTATGTACCAGAAGATCAGCTGACTACCTGCAATTTAGGTGATCAAACCAATCCACGACCTGTCAAAATAATAAAAGCTGGACTATCCGAAACCTTCGAGGAGCAACTGTTGCAGTTGCTACAAGAGTTCGCTGATGTGTTTGCCTGGGATGATAGGGACATGAAGGGGTTTGACCCGCGGATTTATCAACATAGAGTAGTGCTGAAACCGGATGCGAGACCCATCAAACAACCCAGTTACAGGATGAATCCTAATTATGCGGCACAGGTTAAAGCCGAACTTGATCGGTTGTTGAAGGTGGGATTTATTGTGCCCATTGAGCATGCAGAGTGGATCTCTCCCATTGTTATAGTTCCGAAGAAAAATAAGCAGTTGCGGATATGCGTGGACTACTGAAAACTCAATGCTGCAACTATACCTGATCCCTTTCCGTTGCCATTCTTGGATACCATGTTAGACGACGTGGCCGGTCGGGAGATGTATTCCTTTCTAGATGGATACAGTGGTTACAATCAAGTCAGGATGGCATAGTGGGATATAACCAAGACAACATTTATTATGAACTGGGGTGTCTATGCGTGTACCGTAATGTGGTTTGGACTCCGCAATGCTCCCAGTATGTTCCAACGCTACATGCAGGAAATTTTTTCCCCTTATCTCACCACATTTATGAGAGTGTATCTGGATGATTTCTCGTTTCCGGTGACACATCGACGCACCTGTACCATTTACGGTGTTGCTTTTCAAAGTGTCGGGAATATCGATTCTGCTTGAACCCGAACAAATCGGTATTCTCCGTATCTTGTGGTAAGTTGCTCGGACATTTTATTTCCAAACAAGGTATTCAAGTGGATCCAAACAAAGTGAAGGCTGTACTGGAGGCTCTTGCTCCTAAGACACCTAAGGATGTGATGCGGTTTTTGGGCCAAATCCGGTGGCATGGGATGCGGTTTTTGGGCCAAATCGGGTGGCATGGGCGGCACCTGCGTTAGCTTGCTCATCTGGCAATACCACTTAATCGTTTGATGACTAGTAGCCCGTGTCAGTTCGAATGGACTGAAGAGTTGTCAACTTTCTTTTGACCGACTGAAAACACTGTTAACTCAGGCTCCCATTTTACAAGCACCTAATTGGGAATTGCCATTCCATGTCTTTGTGGATGCATCCGACAGTGCCATTGGAAGCGTGCTGATGCAGGAGACAGATAAATGGTTTCGTCCGGTATATTATGCGAGCCGCAGATTGGCCCCGGCAGAGCGTAACTATTCAGTTACTGAACGAGAGTGTCTTGGCTTAGTCTATTCTGTGAAAAAATTTCGCCATTATCTGTTGGGCAGACGCTTCACCTTCCATGTAGATCATGCTGCATTGGTGTATCTGGTGCGACAACAGCATTTGGGAGGACGGTTAGCACGGTGGGTTCTGCTGCTTCAAGAATTTGATTACTCCGTCGTACATCGACGAGGGTTAGCACATGGTCTTGCTGACTTTCTTTCTCGGCTGGATTCCGGTGAGCCTCCAGAGGGAATTGATGATACAACACGAGCCATATATGCAACAGAGACAATACAGGATCATCCACAGGAATTACCGGTACCCTCTTCTTACTATGACACCTTGCTTCTGTTCTTGACTAGTGGATGTCCGCCTGGTATGATTTCTTCATCTGCTAGACGACGACTAGCCACGTACAGTCGACGTTTTCGATTGATTGTCGGACAATTATATTACATTGATCACTCCTGAGTATTACTCAGATGTGTCCCTCCACATGAAATTGCTTCAGTTGTTACCATGGCCCATACTGCCCCAACCGGAGGACATTTTGCGGTTGATCTGACTCATCGAAAGATTCTGCAGAGTGGATTGTGGTGGCCCATTATGTACCGTGACGTAACCAAGTATGTACAACAGTGCGATGAGTGCCAGCGTTCCGGTCAGCCTTTACAGCGCCACTACTTCCCCCTCCAACCTGTTGTGCCTCTGGAACCCTTCCAGAAGTGGGGTCCAATTACACCTCCGACAGTAGTTACCAATAACAGATATATTTTGACATGTATAGATTACGCACTAGATGGGCCGAGGCATGGGCTCTGTGATCAGCTACAACAGCTGCGGTTATTAAATGCTTAATGAAGGATATCTTTCCACGTTACGGGTTACCCTTGGAGATCGTAACTGACCAGGGTACACACTTTGCCAATACCTTAATGCAAGTGCTTACGAAAACATTCCAGATTGTGCACAAATTCAGTTCTCCCTATTACCCCCGAGCAAATGGACTTGCTGAGAGTACCAACAAATCTCTCTTAAACATCTTGAAGAAACTGGTGTTAGAGTGTCCAGAGAGATGGGACCAATTTCTACCTGCTGTACTATGGGCTTATTGTACCACATACAAGGTGACAACCGGAACAACTTTTAAGTTAGCATATGGATTGGAAGCAATTGCTCCGATGGAACTGGTGGTTCCCAGTCTGCATGTGGCCCTTGACCGGAAGCTATTACTGAAAGATTCTTTTCCCTTTCGCCTAGAGGCCTTACGATCCTTGGATGAACAACGTCTGGAGAGTTTCCTGGTGATGCAGGAAGTGGAGCTTCGACAAGCTAAAACCCACGATCGCTTTCTCAAAACCCCTGTGTTTACGGTCAACCAATTGGTCCTCTTCTATAACGCTAAGTCTAATCGATCCGCCGGAAAATTTAAGCTACGATGGTTCGGCCCATACTGGATTGCTGAACAAGTGAGACTCGCAATTTTTCGGTTGGAAACTCTAACAGGTGTCCTTCTTTCAAAAGCGATTAATGGCTCCAAGCTCCGCCCCTATCACCCGCCGTCTACCAACTCACGAGGTGCCTTCGGAATTTGTACTCTTTTTCGCTTGTCAATTGATTTTCCTTTCTACTCCCCGTGTTTCGGTTGACCAATTGACCGTAATCTTTTCGTTTTCTTATCTAACCATGATTAATAGCCGCCTCTCTGTCGCTGCGTCTGTTAATACATGCATGTTGCTATTATGTCGGTATATTTCCAAACTGCGTTATGATTAGGATTTTTTGCCGTCTGATTTTTTCAGTGTTCCTACTTAATCTTGTTCTTTTCACTTTTAATCGCTATTGTGTTTGTGTGTTTGCGACCAATGTGTACTCTGTGTCTTTGTTTATCTCTGCGTGCGCCATGGAAGCTCTGGCTAACATAGCAACCTTGCGTGCAGGTCTCACTCCAGATGTGAGTGAGTACTTGCGTGCTCGGGGACTGTTGACCTTCACTGAATTGCCTAGGCATTCAGTGGAGTGTCATCCCTTCCATGCGCAGATCATTTCTGCCATCGCCGCCATGCCTGCTACAGAGCAGTGTTAGCCGTTAACATGTTTAAACCCTCGTGTCGTAGTTACCCTCAACACGGTTGATGAGGGATTCCGCCTCCCTCAGGAAGGGTTGGTTGATTGACCATTCCTTCCAATTGCAACCATGAAGAAATTGTTTCCCCGGCACTCATCTAATGAGTTTTCCATTCTTTGCATGCCCGAACTAGAGCGTACCGCTTTGCAATTCCTTGTCGCAGCGTTAAACCTGCAAAAACGAACATATGGTATTTCCCGACCTTTTTACTCAATGATCGATACTGCCTCCCGAGAACCCGTCAATTTCACCTCCTTTTTCTTTAGTTGCATTCACCGTGAATGCGTAGCGGTTACAAAACAGTTAGCCAAGCATGACATTCCTCGCACTCGCTTACCCCATCTCCTTACCCTTCTCCTTCCGGTGCTCCAAGCCGCGCAAAACCCCTCCCCCCAAACAACACCCAATACTATTCTGTTACACGAAGAATCTACACAGATGATCGAAGATGACGATGATGAAGACTTGCTTCATTTCTTCCACCGAAAACGCCGTCGCATTAGCCCATCGCAAAGTCAGGTGCAGGGCTCCAATGTCGTACAGGATGTTGAAGTATTCCATGACACCGCCACTTCTTTACAGGCCGACTCTGTCCCTCCTTCTCCTAATCCGCAGCCGGACAAGGACATTATTATGGAAGACGTAGCTGAAGTCTCATCGCGGGAGGAATCTCCTCAACCGGATGCTGAAGTTGTGAAGGAGACAGTGGCCGATACCACTGTTCTAGAGTGCAAACCTCCTCCTTCACCGATGTAGATGTAGATGTAGATGTAGATGTAGATGTAGATGTAGATGTAGATGTAGATGTAGATGTAGATGTAGATGTAGGTGTAGGTGTAGATGTAGATGTAGATGTAGATGTAGATGTAGGTGTAGATGTAGATGTAGATGTAGATGTAGATGTAGATGTAGATGTAGATGTAGATGTAGATGTAGATGTTGATGTAGATGTAGATGTAGATGTAGATCATAGTTGACGCGGCTCGCGAACCGAACCCCTCAAAGGTACCATTCGGTTCGGTTCGAACCGAACCTTAAAAGTTCAATCGGTGCTTTTTACATAGTAATCAAAATCGAACCGAATTCGGTTCGATTCGGCTCGATTCGGTGCGTTATTTACATTCGGTTCGTCATTTCCATCATACTGTTATGGGAAGCATTAGTTCAAGATGAAATCCAATTGATTATTGAGCTGAAGTGCATGCACAAGTTTAGAGAGAGAGAGAGAGGGGGAGGGAGGGGGGAGAGAAAGAAAGAAAGAAAGAAAGACTTTTTAACATCTATTAGAGGCCAAAATCGGCCTATGAGACAAAACATATACATCAGTATGATCCAATCCACTGTGATCCAAAACGAAAATAAAGTGTGAGTACTGCAAACGGGTATAAAAGGAGGGATAGTAGCTGGCATCAAGTGTGTGGGGTGCTATGGGTATGCACTCTATATGCTCAATGGGTGAGATACAAATATGATATGCATAGGGAGGGGAGGCTCGATGGTATCACAACCCCCTAAATGCCTAGAGTGGGTGTAGGATATAATGCATCGGTGGGTAAGGCATCATGGCGATCCTCAAAATGCTCTGGGCGTCCAAATCGATAGGGGTGCGCTGCTGACGTCTCTGTATCTCCATGTCATGGCGTGCGTGAATCGCCTGAATCTCTCTCTGATGTGGACGAGCTCTCCGGACAAGGGGTCTCGGTCGTCGACGCTGTCGTCTAAGCTCCTCTGCTCTGTGTAATGTGACACCCCGCATCGAGCTCGGCCCTCGAGTGTATGTGGGTCTGAAAAAATCTGTAATATAAGTCTGAGGGGGGGGGGTCAGGTGTATCTCCATCTGCTGCTGGAGGAGTGATGCGCGACGGTGCTGGAGCTCTACTAGGAAACGACCTTGAGGGCGCTGGTCCTCTGTCCCCAATAAAGCCCTAATCTCTCTAGGCCCCCTGAAGAGCTGTGGGTAGCGGTCTCTGATGTCCTCATATGCCTAGCATCTACATGTGTAGTGCTCCTCGTCCTCAACCTCCTCTCTACATATCCTGCATAATCGCTCATCCCTGGGGGTATGTGTGGCTCGCCCAATCTCAATCTCAAGTTGGTGTGATGATACTCTGAGCTTCCCAATGGCCACTCTCTCAGCTGGTGCCATATATGTATCCATGTATCGTGGTCTCTGAATGAAACCATCCGCTGTCACAGTTAGGAAGTGCTCTCTGTAGTGTTGCCTCTTTGTGGGAAGAGGCTCTCGTGGTGCTATCCATGTCTCCCTGACGTGTATCTGTAGTAGGTCCTGACGGATGATCCTATTCCTCTCCGAACGAGAGAGGGTAATGTGGGGGGAAGAGAGGTCATACTGAAAAGGGGGGAGATCCGTAATGCTCATGCCATGGTCTGCTAACCATCGGTAAGTCTGTGCATACCATACTCTCTCATGCCCTGTCTCTGCCAAATGTCTAGAGCTCTCAAATGCAAGCCTGATGAGTCGGCTAGTGGGGAGCTCTCTGACTCTTAGAATAAAGGTCACCAACTGGAAGAGGGCCTCCACTAGCATCGGTGGTGTGCCAAGCTCAGCTCGTATAATGTCATGTGGAACGGAGGGCTTGCTGCGCAGCAAGCGTGATATCATGGTGATCTGGGGCCTCTCAATCTGCGTCCACATCGCCTCTGTGATCCCTGGTGCCCATACTGCTGCTGCGTACATCAATGCGGGTGTCACTAGAGTGTCAAAGAGCCACCCTGAAAATGTGTCTGAAAGCAGCGTCTCTCCAATCCTGCAAGTGCCGCATAACCTCGCGTCAATCTATCTCTC
>CM035435.1:117915758-117968258 GCA_020310875.1 Ceratopteris richardii | reverse complement strand
GCTGCCCGAGAAGGTGAGACACCTAGGTAGAGGTAGGAGTCCACTACCTCTATCTGTCCTCCAGCTGTCGTGAAAGAGGCACGATGGCGTACTGTCTTGGAGGTATGGAAGATCATGACCTTGGTCTTGCCAAGGTTCACTGTGAGTCCTCTCTCCATGCAAAAGGTATCGAGCGCCTGTAAATGTGACTGCAACCCCTCCTGTGACTCTGAAAGAAGGACAATGTCATCAGCATATAATAGGGTGTGTACTGGCGTACCTCCGAGGTCTCCTCCTCGCTCTCCTGCTCGCTATATATACTCCGTGATCTCGATGTAGAGACCGAAGAGAGTGGGTGAGAGAGGGCAACCTTGTTTCACACCAATGGTGCTAACAAGGCTGTCCCCTCCCTGTGACTCGTGCATACAAAGCGTGGATGGCCCATAGCATGTCTGATGGTAGCTGTAACTCCTGGAGCCTCCGTAGTAGTCTCTCTCGAGGGACCATGTCGAAGGCTTTGCGGAAGTCCACAAAGCAACAGTATAGTCTCTGCTTCCTCGCCTTCGCGCTCTCAATCAAGCAACGAAGCACGAAGATGTGGTCGATGGTGGAGAAAGTGCGGCGGAAGCCTGCCTGGCCGGGTGCTCTGATCCGAGCTGCCTCAGCGTGTGTATTGAGCTCTGCCTCTAGTACTGCCCCATAGATCTTGGCCAGGATATGGCCTATCATAATAGTCCTGTAGTTCCCTGGGTCCATCATGTCGCCAGACTTATGGATAGGCGTAATGGTATGCATAGTCCATGAGTCGGGTAACCCCTCAACCAAAGCACGGTTGAAGAGATGGGCGATCAAGTGGGAAACTACATCTGCTGCATATATAAAGTGCTCTCCCTGTAGCCCCGTGTGGTCTGCTGAGTGGCCATGCTGTAGCCTATGGATGGCCTGTCGTACCATGCCTGCCGTGAAGAGGGTGGATATCACAGGACGCAGTGTGGAAGAAATCGACAATGGTGGCTTTACTGGGATGTCATATAACCTCTGGGCGTAGGTGTGCCAAGTCGGAGGATCTGCTATGGGTGTAGGTGGGCGTGGCTCACGTAGTGCCCTCCACGCGGTGGCACAATCCCTACTCATGAGAAGGTCGAACAACTCTGCCTCCTGTCGCTCCTCGAAAGCTCGCCGCTTCGGGCATGTGAGGGCTCGCATCTGTTGTCGTGCCTCCCTCTCTGTAATGGATCCCAAGATACTCTGTGCTCTGAGATGTCGGTATAGTCGCCTACACTCCTCATCGTACCATCTATTTTGGGGTGTATGCCCCAGCCGTGTCGAATGTGCAGTGCTGTGGGTGGTGTATGGGAAGCTGAGAGTAGCAGATGTATGGAGGATCGAGGAGAAGTGGGCAGTGAGGGTGTCCAAGGAGGCAGAGGGATCAAGGGAGTAGATGCACTCTCGAACATGGGAGCTATAGATATGTGCTAGCTCATGTCTAAAGTGAATGGTGGTATGGGTTCGTGGCTGTATGGTGAAGGGGTGGGATATGCATGGTGAGCCGCGAATGGATAGGGCAAGATATGCGTGATCAGCCCCAATCGGTAAGGGTGGGATAGTGAATGAGGTGATGAGATGTGTCGCCTCCGGGGGTCCGATAACATAGTCTACCACACTGCCCCCCTGTGGTGTCGTGGGTGGAATGCAGGTGAGACCGCTCGAGGTGGGCCAGGTCCCCATCCCATTATATATAACGAGACGGTGTGCTGCTCCCATCTAGAGTAGGTGTCGGCCGTATGAGGTGGGTGTGGCGGTGTTGGCTGAGGCTCTGAGTGTAGGCATGTCCTCTATGGTACGAAGCATCTCAGGGTCTTCAAAGTCGTAGATATCACACTGGTGGCTCTGAGTGTGGGCATTGAAGTCTCCTACGAGGAAGACTTCACCCATCCCGGTATACTCCATAATCGTGTCACTGAGGCAGTCATATGGCGATGTGGTGTCTGGTCCCTCCCCCCCTGATAGCTGCTCGGGGGAATGTGTGAAGCGTGAACCAATGGGTGCAATATAGCATACGGCAAAGTACGCTGCTCTCTCCTCTGATAGCTGGAGGCGTATCCACATGAAACGTGCTTCTGGGTCTCTGGCTACCACCTGTACCCTGTGCTGTAGTGACTGTCTGTGGAGCACGGCTACTCCTCCTGATCCTCGTGTGGTGCGCTTTCTCATCTGGCGGCGGTGAGTTGACTCCCACATATAGCCCTCAATCCTCGGTAGGCTCCTCCCCGGGCTCTCGTGTGTCTCTCGAAGATAATGTCTCTTCCCTCCATCACCTCCTCGAGGCGCCCTGGATGTGTCCACAAAGATCCATTGCAGTTCCAGACTGCAATGTGCACCTCCTGCTGTGCTGTCTCATAGGCCGCGAATCCCTAGTCAATGGGCCGTCCATCAATGATGACCCGACCGTCTCTGTATAGGGCACGATGTCCCTCTTTGTCTGGCCTGGAGGACATGCGGCATGCATGCCCGTATGTGCTCTACCTGCATCCGTGTGAGGTCGTCATCCGAATAGATGGGGGTGCCCGGTGTAGTGCGTAGTATTGCCCGTCATCTGAGGAAGTCTCTCCTCTCGGCCTCATCTGAGAACTGAAGGATAAGTGCTCTGCTCCGTGTGGTGTCCCGTCCTGCTCTCCAGGCTCTGGTGAAAGGGAGAGGCTCATCCGCGCGGTATCCAAGTAATGTGCACAAGCGACGCCCGTCCTGCTATGGTGATCCATCTATCTCTGTGAGGCCGGAGACGCGAACATTGAGCCTGCGAACCTGTCGCATCCGCTCCTCAATGGTGGTATGCACTATGTGGATCTCCTCATGGTGGTTGTTCTTCTTTGCCTCCTTTCGAAGGTTCTTTTTTACAACCTCGACCCATCCATCTTTCTTAGTCTCAAGCTCGCTCTGCACCACCTCCATACACTCCTTGATAGTCAACCGAATGTCCTCTAGCTGTGGAGCGATCTCCCCCTCCTCGTGCATGCTTTCCAGTTTCGTTTTCATATCAGTAAGCTCAGTGTGCAACTCCTCCCGGTCCCGTGAGTGCTGCTTTTGGGTAGCAAGAAGCTCTTCCCAAAGGGATTCGTTTTCCTTCTCCAAGGTTGCCGCCTTGGCTTCGAGGGCGACAACTCTGCGGGTAACCCCGTTCAGTGCAGAATCTCCTTCTTTCTTGTGTTTTCCTATCAACTCTCGGAGGGCATGCTGAGAGAGAGAGAGAGAGAGAGAGAGAGAGAGAGAGAGAGAGAGAGAGAGAGAGAGAGAGAGAGAGAGAGAGAGAGAGAGAGAGAGAGAGAGAGAGAGAGAGAGAGAGAGAGAGAGAGAGAGAGAGAGAGAGAGAGAGAGAGAGAGAGAGAGAGAGAGAGAGAGAGAGAGAGAGAGAGAGAGAGAGAGAGAGAGAGAGAGAGAGAGAGAGAGAGAGAGAGAGAGGGAGGGAGGGAGGGAGGGGGGGGGGGGGGGGGGGGAGGGGGGGGAGGGAGGGAGGGAGGGAGGGGGGGGAGGGAGGGAGAGGGGGGGGGGGGGAGAGAGAGAGAGAGAGAGAGAGAGAGAGAGAGAGAGAGAGAGAGAGAGAGAGAGAGAGAGAGAGAGAGAGAGAGAGAGAGAGAGAGAGAGAGAGAGAGAGAGAGAGAGAGAGGGAGGGAGGGAGGGAGGGAGGGAGGGAGGGAGGGAGGGAGGGAGGGAGGGAGGGAGGGAGGGAGGGAGGGAGGGAGGGAGGGAGAGAGAGAGAGAGAGAGAGAGAGAGAGAGAGAGAGAGAGAGAGAGAGTCCTGTATGTTTTATCATTTAATGCGAGACTATGCTGTATGTCTTATCATTTAATTCTTGCAGCTTGTTCTCGATTGGAGTGTTGGTGTGGCAGTGTTTGCCCGATGCTTTACGGACAGAGAAGGTGTTGAAAAGCAGATAGGAGCAAAGTTTGGTTCTGGTTTCTCTAGGGCCGCCTTTGCCTCTGTTGTGGTAAAATCATTTAGCTGTTTACTTCATATTTACATATATAGAGCTTATGAAACTTCAGAAATTGTGAACTTCATGAGCGGTATTATCTTTCAGGCAATATTTACATTGGTCCCACTTTTTGCATCGTTCCCTCTTGGACAGCTTTTGTTCTTCCATATATTACTCATAAAGAAGGCGAGTATATTTTGAAGGTTCCTTATAGAAGCAAACAACTGAAATTCTTGTTCAATACACTTTATTGTCACAGGGTATGACGACGTATGAATATGTCGTTGCAATGAGAGCTCAGAATGAAGTTGAAGAATCACCAGATGTTGAGCTGCAGAGTGAACTGTCATCTCCTACAAGCTCCCTAACAGGATTCAGTGGTTCAGGTGTCCTTGCACTGCAACACAGAGGGGCATGGTGCACTCCTCCAAGGGTCTTTGTTGATCATGAGGTGAGAGGTTTTCTATATTAGAGATACGTATCCAGGTAAAGGGACGACTAATTATTATGTGTTTCGTTGAATCTTTGACAAGGAGAATGAAATTACGCCACAGCTGGGTCCAGTGAGGGTTCCATCTACGGTAGATCCTGATTCTGTAGCACGGAGGGAAACCAGGGCAAACAAGCGAGGAGTCCGAATTAGTGCATGGAAATTGGCAAAGATGGACCCTAATGAAGCTTTGCGAGCAGCATCAAGGGCTCGTCAGACCTCCTCTATTTTACGTCCAGTTGGAGTACAGGAGGCTGGTTTATCCGAGAGTGGATATAGTTCTGGCAGCAATTTAAGCATTCATAGCAGTACACGTGACCATATTTGGCTAACAAGTGGTAGGAGATTGCAAGCAATGGGCTCGACAAGGATAGTACATCCTCATAGCAAGGCAGGAAGCAGGGACGAGTTCAGTAGTGGTTTAAGCACTCCAAGCCAAACAACAGTGAATTCTTCTGTTGCTGCCAGCCCCTTGCCATCGAAATTGGAATTCGGAGGTGTGTATGGAAGCTCGAGTACTGCACGGAACTTAATGTCACATGGAATGCCCTCTAGGAAGCATGATTTAAGTCATCGTTTGCAAACTTATATTCCAGCATTCGAATCTCCATTCACTGAACATCATTCTGGGGTTGCTACCGCGCCAAATGTGTCAAGCGGTGCAGACAAAGTAGATGAAAGGCGAAGGATTAACGGGATAGAAATCAACGAAACTCAAAGCAAGGCAGATAGAAAATTGCCGTCGAAAGGACAAAGAGGTGCAGTTAATCTGGATCAAGGACAACAGAGACTCATACCTGACAAAAATCATGTGGTGAAAACTTTTTCTGGTGAACAAAAACACCACTTTAGACTGCCTGTTGAGTCAGGACCAACTTCTTTGCCTAGAGATAAAAACAATAGGCCTGGCCCTTCAGAAAGATTATCAATCTCAGGTGGCTACTCTGTAAGCGATTCGTCTGCATTACAATTGGCCGATAATCTGACATATAGCGGCCCCTCGATCTTTTTTGGTGGCCCTCTCAATATTCCTGTATCTAACAGTAGTACAGAGGAGAATCCACCGATGTAAAGTTCTGCTATCCTCAGAAGGACACTCAACAGATGCGCTCACCAGAATGAATGAGTATTCAATGTGTTCTCAATCGTTTAGTCTTTATTCTCCCTCAGGTCCTTTTAGGCGATTAAGCTAGAAAAGGCAACAACATGTCTCTAAAGATATGTCTGTGCAAATTGATCGCTCAGATATACCAGGATACACCATGGATGAAGACTGAATGCTTCCTTGCAACTTTACGAATATGGAAACTGCCTTGAATAAGTGTACAGAGGTTCAGCCATCTGAGAGATATATGCGTCACCAAGATGAAATTGTCACGTTTTTCCAGTAGATGCACCGTAATTTAAGAATCACGTTTATGGCAAGTGAGGGAATAACAAGATCATTCTCTTCACTACAGGGAGAGAAAGCACAAGAATTTAAGATATTTATTACCAACTTGAAGGATAAAATCAGCTCCATTGTTTTTCTTTTGTTTTATACTCAAGTTTTATTTTCTGTACGTATGTGCTCTTCCTGGCCACGAAGTTGTTGAGTGTAAGGTGAATTCTGAACGGTACTGTAACCTTAGTCACGCTGGATATTTTAGCATCTCGAACAAGTTTGTGAACGGTTAAGACATCTGTAAAGGGGGCGAGAAGGGGGGGGAGGGAGGGAGGGAGAGAGAGGGAGGAGGGGGGGAGGGGGAGAGAGATTAACGTCTTTCCGAAGGCCAAACTTGGCCTATGATCCTAACTACAGATACAGTTAATGGGTGGAGGTGGGTGGAGTATGTGGTACATCGGCAGCGGTCTGAGTGCCTTCTGAAGGAAGGCTACCCAGGTGGTGGTGGTGCACCTGTGCTCCATCATGTTGTCATGGGCTATCATTATGCGTGAGATATCCTCCTGGTATAGTTGTGGTCATCCGTATCCAGCCCTATGTGGTCGAAGTTGCACTCTTTGTGCCGCTGCTTGCTGGAGCATGGCCCTATGCCTTTGCCCATCTCGCTGAGAGAACTGAGTGATGGTCTGCTGGGTACTCGTCCGTGTCTGATGCGTGGGCTGTAGCGACTGCTCTCGTCTCTCATATGCTGTCGTGAGGAAACATCCCAACCTCCGCTGGCCTCCAGTGGTCATGCACAACTGTAGTGACTCCTCTATGTGGAACTGTGCTCGTAGATCTTAGTATGCTTGGCATCTTGTAACAAAGTGCTCCTCACTCTTATCTCTGTCTGGCATAATGGGCACCACCTCTCCTCCCTAGGGACTCCCTTGGTTCGACCACTCTCGATCTCGAGCAGATGTGATGATACTCGAAACTGCCCAATGACGATTTAGAGGTGGTGTGTTAGACATTGATCCACAGGGATCAGTGCATGTGATCCACAAGGATCATTGATCCACAGGGATCAGTGTATTTGATCCACAGGGATCAGTGTATTTGATCCACAGGGATCAATCCATGTGTGTGAGGGACAAGGGCTAGCTAGCCAATGTCCCAAGCTCGGGGGATACCCTAAGGTACTTTGGTAGTAATGGGAGTACTTTGGTAGTAATGGGAATAAGTGTTGCATGATGGCCACATGTTGACACTAGACTATTCCAGATCATTACTATCTTTAGAGTATACCATTGCTATTTTTAGAGTACAAGAGGGTATATATGGATGGGAGGAGAGACACACACACATCATTCAAGTCTCTTTCTAACATGGTGTGGTAGGTATGTTTGCGTGTATCGCGGAGTCTCAATGAAGCCTTGGTCTGAGATCTGTAGAAAATGCTCGCGATAGTGGAGCATTTTCGGTGGCAATGTATCCCTGGGGCTAATCCATGTCCTCTGTATGCATGTATGCAAAATCCCCTGTCGAATGACTCTATTCCTCTCTTAGTGGGAGAGCGAATAGGTGGGGGCTTGTAAGTCGTACTGCAATGGTGGTAGATTGTCTATGTCAAACCCATGATGGGCCAATCAGTCTCGTGTCTGTGCATACCATGAGGGGGTGTCTCCTGCTAATGCCATGTCGCGTGACGCTTGGAAAACTCGATAAGTGCCTATTCTCTTGCAAGAGCGATGAAGGGGATAATAGCACATTTTTTTGAAAAAGCTATCAATGGATATGTTTGTGCATATTTTCTATCCTAACAAAGTTTCTCTATAGTACGTGCAACGAGAACCACAACATGATCAAGAAATTGAAGATCATCATCTTCAATACCATCTACATCACCTTCAATCATTGTATTTGCCAGTGTAATAGGATTTTTTTTCAACACCATGCACAATATTCCACAAGCCTTTTGCTATTAATACATGATGCATCATGTACACTCACAATGGTTAATTCGTACCATCCAACTTATCCTCAACAACCAACATACAAAATACATCATTGCTTTTAACAATGGCTATTGATTAAATACCTTGATGCAAAAAATTGAATATATCTCAAAAATCTTAACAAAATACCTAGTCAAGCTCCACTAGACCCGTAGCAGACTTTGAAGCACTTGTACTAGAAAATTGAAGATGTATATGTTTAGCACAAAAAGAGAAAATTGCCTGCACAACCACTAGAGTAGTGCATTGGAGGCCAAAAGGAGTTCAAATCAAATTGTCAATGCCACACAATGAAGTCTTTTTTGAACTCCTAATCACCCCAAGTATGCTCACCAAATTTTCTTTCAATTTGAGATTGTGATCTAAGAGGTGTTGGTGATGCTCTAGAGAAACCGATGACCTGCTCTCATACCAATTGTTGGAGTTTGAGATCTTTGGAAGTACATGAACAACATATAAACAAAGAAGAAGCTTCGAGAACACAATTCTAAATGTATTACAAGTGAATGTACAAAGATAAGTGATCCATTAGGGTTATGTGCATATATACAAGCTGGGGAAAAAACCTCCCAACAAGGGAAAAAGTGTATTGAGGATCGTAATGTGTTCGCACACATCACTATCCAAAACATATCAACATATAAAACCCTTCCAATTGAGTAGATTCAAGTGAACCAATTTACCTTTAAAAAAAGACTAAGGATATGAATAGTAGTGATTCTATATATAGTTTTGCACATAAATAAAAAAAATTGAAGGAGCAATTGATTTTTATAGATAAAATTTTATCAAATAGTTCAATCATGCACCTGCTCTCAATGGGGCTCTTTATTCTTATTAGAGTTTTCCTTTTACTCTTTGGTCGATGATGGAAGGATATGATTAGTAGTGATTCTATATATAGTTTTACTCTTTGGTAGATTCAAGTGAACCAATTTACCTTTTAAAAAAAACTAAGGATATGAATAGTAGTGATTCTATATATAGTTTTGCACATAAATAAAAAAAATGAAGGAGCAATTGACTTTTATAGATAAAATTTTATCAAATAGTTCAATCATGCACCTGCTCTCAATGGGGCTCTTTATTCTTATTAGAGTTTTCCTTTTACTCTTTGGTCGATGATGGAAGGAAATCCAAATGCTTGATATGACTCCCACGCCCCCACCTACTTGCCCTCCCACCAGGAGAGGAATAGGATCATCCATCATGAGATATGACATACATACATACATACAGAGGACAAGGATCAGCCCGAGAGATCCATTGCCACTGAAAATGCTCTACTACCATGAGCATTTTCTACGGATCTCAGATCAGGGCTTCATTGAGACCCCACATTACATGACGGCACACTTATCACACCACCTCCATGTCATCATTGGGCAGCTTCAAGTCTCATCACATCAGCTCGTGATCGAGGGAGGTCACGCTAGAGTCGTCCTCCGAGAGGAGAGGTGGTGCCCAATATGCCATACAAAGATAAATAAGGAGGGCACATGCATATTTTTTTGGGTGACCTGATTGCACTTTTTAGGTGACCGAATGGAGCAATTGGGGCACATGTAAGTTAGATCTGGTGATCTTTGGTCATCAAAATTATGGGCATATGTGGGACGGTCACCTAACTTTTGATGACCGGTATTAGGGGCACATGAACTATCTTCACTTGACATTTCTTACTAAAACATTTACAATAAATTGCTCATATTTGACCTTTAAGATTGTGCAAATTTAAGTAATGATACAATATTTTCAACACTAGCCACGTTTGATTTGGTTGTGAAATATACCATCCTTGAAAAAATTCCTTTTGGTTAGCCATGATTTTGTTTTTGTGGAAGATGCAATTCAACCTTTACTTTTATTTACCAACGAGACATCAATTAAAAGCACAACAAAAAATGTATTACTAAGTGTGGATTAGAAAAACTTAACCTTTTAGGGTTACGGGTATAAATACAAGCAAGGGGAAAACAATTTTTAACAAGGAAAAAAAGTGTCCCATATTTCATAAGGGCATTCACATACATTATTACAAAAACATACTGATAATAGCCACTAAGGTAATCTAATTTGTTGATTTTTTTAATCCAGAGGAGTGGGTACTTTCTTAGCTAATGTGGATACCTTTGATCCTTTTCCGAGGGTCTTATAAATCTTCTTTCTCCTATTTAATATGTCGAATGCGTCCTTATTGGTCCCAATTGCAATATTTCTTATTGGATCCACAAGGAACGTGGGTTCCCCTTCCACTATGGGCCCCCCCAAAGGAGGTCTAGGGTCTTTGAGAGGGTGTTGGTTTTCATGAACCTACTCAATTGAAGGGGGATGGGTTGACTGTACATTATCCTTCTCTAGATCTTTGAATTTTTGGATTCTTCCCCTCAGAAATAAATCCCTAAAATTTGCATCCTTGGATGTCACAATGAAAATAGGAAATAGGTAGGTTTTTATATATTACCTCCTTTAGGAACTCATTTGGCCCAAGGTGTACTTTGATAAACTTTTTCCTTGATCTAAATTCTAATTCCACATAGAATTGTGGATGCAAATGTATTTTAAATGTGTGAGTGAAACCCTTGTAAATGAACTCCCACATCTACTTTGGTTTCCATTGTGTAATCCATTAGGGTCACCATTTCATTGCTGAACTTATGGAGGTCGAAATGGAGATTGTATCATTTTATGTAAAGAGGATACTTGGTTGGAATAAGACATGTAGAAGCTCTTATATACCATGTTCCCACTCCAAACACTTGGAAGGCCATGTTATCATCTTAAAAAACTAAGAAAATGTGATTTTGTTGAGAGAAATCTAATAATTTTAACTTGAATGCCCTAAGGAAATCATTCTTTTCTAAACATGACCATTGCACTTGGATAGGAGGAAGGAGGCCATGCCATGAACAACTCTCTAATGAGACAATGCCATTCAAGGTCTTCCTAAACCCTCTTGAACTCTTCCCTACAAAGAAAAACCACTGAGGGGAAGGAACCATTTCCATCACTGCCTCCTCTACTCTCGCCCTCGCTCCACAAAACTAGAGCCAAGGTTGCTCATCAAGAGGAAGAGAATGCCATGATCTGATATCCAAATGTAGTTTCGGGTACTAGAACTCTTGAATGATGATGGAGATGATTTTATAATGCTTCTGCAACATGATGATCCCTTGATAATTTCCACAATCAATAGATAGTGCAAGAGACAAGAAAGGTGCTTCCTTTGGAAAACGTGCATTTGAGAAGATCTAGCTTTAAAGACACTACACTGGAAGAAAGGGAATTGTGAGAATGATCCATAAGCCAAAGGAGGGACCTCAAGACACCCTTCTTAGGGTGGATTAAAAAGAGGCTATGGCATAAGGTGGCTTGGACCTAAGGGATGACTGGATTAACCTTATTAAGATAAACACCAAGGAAAAATGGATCCCAACAATTCTATAAGAGTGTAAGTATTCTTAAATGAAAACAATCATCATTCACATTTGAAATCTCAAAAATTGGATTTCAATGATATAATATTAGAACTTAAGTCTATGCAACGTCTTCCTCCACAATGTATCAAACTTGAAGTTCATGCTAGATTATAGAACCTGAAACTTTTGCAAACGGTTTAAATAACAAAGAAATTTGCACACCAACTCATGAACCTTGGGTCAAGTGGGCCTTCTAATCTGGCAAGAAAAAGGAAAAGCAGGAAGCCCAAAAATATTTTTCTAGGCAAAGGTAGAATGAAGAATATAGTCAAGAGGTAAGAAGAGAGATAGAGGCTTTCACGTATGTATTGAGAAGGAGAGAGGTTAGTGGAAAGTCCTATACATGAAGGTATGTTGTTGAGTGTTAGAGAAAAAGAGAAAGTGACATACCTATTGGCCATTGGGTGTAGGGAAAGAAGCAAGATGATTAATCCATAGTGAGGGGATAATTCATACCCCAAAGGGGGGATGAGTGATGACATATTGCAATTCAAAGGTGTCAACTTACTTTCCATCATATATGTGTATGGTATTTGGTTGTTTAAGCTTTTAAAAAATCGTCTAGCATTATCTAGATTTGTGGACCTAGAAAGCCAAGCCCAAATCAAGGCTTTCAGGCAATCAACCATTCATCCCTTCCTCTCCCCATCCCCCTTTTTAGGATAAAAGAATAAATAAGAAATATGTACAATAGCATTAGAGGAAGTGAAAAAGTAGGCTGATCATGTTTTTGTCCTCTTCACGGGGGATCCATTTTCTCTTCAACTTTTTGTTTTCTACAATGGACACCTTGTGGTGTTTGAAATGGGGTAGCTTTTACAACTTTGAATCGTTATACCTAGAATAGGATCTTCTCTAAAGACCATGCTCTACTGTTACACAATGTGGCAATCACATGAATTTATTTGCATTTCCCCATACCATTTTGCAAAGAAGAAGAGTTTTACATAGATGGGAAAATACATTTTATATATTTTGGAAAACTTCCCTCAAAAATCTACAAGAAAGAACCCATTTTTGAGTAGTTTCTTTTTATGTTTTAAGGAATTTTTAAATAAAAAAGCAGTCATTTTGAGAGATCCACTATAAAAAAAACTAATCCCCTCATTTGTAACGACTTTTTGTTCAAGTGGAGTGAGCTCTCTCTTCTTGCAAACTCGAATTTTGGCTTTAACTTGCATTTTGAGTTTGTGTGCTGCTTAATTCTGAGCGTGTATATTAATTTGAATTGTGTTGATGTATCAATTAATATGTTTGCACTCTTTCGAAGCACTTTGCATAATTTTGCATTTCTTTAGGTGATGAGCATGTGGAGGAAGGTTTTCTATAGGTTTATGAGTTTTTTATAGCTCTCATGAACTCTTCTTTTGCGTTCGTGCTTATTGCACATTATAGCATTTGTGGAGATCTTTGAAACAAGCCAAAAAACATGATAAACATATCAATATTGAGTGCATGATTATTTTTGTGATTCAACCGTGTTTTCCTATTGAAAAAGGGTGTGCTTGTCATGGATTGGAGGACTTGAATTGAGCAATATTTGATCATCTTCTATCCGGCCATCCTATCATCCAGTCAAATTTTGTCAAAGGTACTCCATCGACTACCATCAAAAGGGACAATCATTTTTCATCAAGGGATATTTGATAACGTCATGTGAAAGGATAACTTATTGCCCATCATTGAAGGTGTGATCGTGAAGCTATAGACTTGAGGCCTTGTGGAACAAGGTGAGCTTGATCATGATCAAGGATATCTTTGGAGAGATAATATGAGATAGTACTTGGCTACTCAACTTGATGCCCATCCATCACATCTACTTACTGCCTCTCAGTACAACTACGTTGAGCTTTAATCTTTGCGGACTTGATAAATTGGAAGTGCATGAGTGTGCCTATACCACAAGGCAAACACTTTTTGGCCTCATGACAACGGAGATTGGTGACCATATCTAGGTAACTTACCTGATGGATATCAAGATTGTGCAGACATATAACTTGGGAAGCTTGCTCTTTTGATCGTTGATGAAAAAGATCCTTAAACTTTTCTTTTACCTCTAGGGGAGATATTCAAACGATTTGATTGAGGTTTGTAAATGTTTAGATGTCAGGTGATCTAGATAAAAAATTGATAGTCGTACAAAGAAGGTGTTCATGTTGTAAATCTGCATGCTCAACTGACATACTGGTATCAAGCAAGAATATCCCCATATGATAAAGAAATTTGGTAATCCATGGAGGGACCAATCAACGGTATGAAGAACACATGTTGCAAGACGGAAGTACATACATCCACAAAGGGGGGGGGAGGGAGAGAGAGGGAGGGAGCGAGAGAGAGAGAGAGAGAGAGAGAGAGAGAGAGAGAGAGAGAGAGAGAGAGAGAGAGAGAGAGAGAGAGAGAGAGAGAGAGAGAGAGAGAGAGAGAGAGAGAGAGAGAGAGAGAGAGAGAGAGAGAGAGAGAGAGAGAGAGAGAGAGAGAGAGAGAGAGAGAGAGAGAGAGAGAGAGAGAGAGAGAGAGAGAGAGAGAGAGAGAGAGAGAGAGAGAGAGAGAGAGAGAGAGAGAGAGAGAGAGAGAGAATGTGTGCAGTAGTCGACACACACATGCATGCACACACAACCAAAAGTAGACAAGAGGCAATGTGTTCCAAGAAGCTTTCTATTGCTCAAGAAATGAGTACAAAGCTCATAAGAGTTCTAGACTCAACAAGGTTACCCTAAAAATGAGAGCGCTTTCTCTTTTATAGATTTTAGAAGAGCTCTGTCCACATTGTTGTTTTCGGCCTAAGGTAAAGGTTAATGTCGAGGGGCTATTTGGAGGTCAAAACAAAGTAAAAAAATTACAAAAGTCAGTGTGGAGATATTATTACCTGCAAAGCTCAAGTACTACTATGCTTTTATGGTGTGGGCCCAATTTTGAAACAATTAGGTTTTTATGCAAAAATAGGTATTTTTACAAGTGTTTTGCGCAGAAATGAGAAAAAAACCTATTCTAATGAGGGATTTGAGTTGAGAAAATTGGTAGAACCCTTCCTTCTTCTATTGCCTATGAGGTTGGCCTGATACTTGCCTGTGTTCAATGTGTATGTTCAGAGGCAAATATTCATCATGTGCACTTAGAACAACTATCTAAAACAAGAGCATGATGTCACTTCTCTTGTAGCCTTATGAGTGTATGAGTGATGGTTGACTAGAAGGCAAGGTGAGTAGAAAAACTAAATATACATGTGAAGTATCCTCACATACAAAGTTTCACTCTTGTGCATATGATTTGAAACCTTAGGTAAGACCATGTAATGTGGCCCTATATCTGATGCATACTAGAACTTAAAAGGATACGATTTGGTGTAAAAGATAGGATTGTGATAAAGCATATGGGTATTGCACAAATCGATGGCATTTAGTTAATAAATAAGCTCTGTATGCCTTCATCATCTACAAAACATAAACTTGGAATTCTATGGGGGCCATTTTTTATCCTAGATATAGAAAAGAAAAGAACATATATGTACTTATATATAAGTGTATGTGTGCTCTGACAAAACATGTGCATGAATGAAAAGACCATGGTGTGCACAATTATCATGAAGATCTAAAAACTAATGTATTTAGATGTTGTGCACACTCTCTAGTAGTGAGTGGTTTGGATCAGTGATATGTGAAGAAATGACTATGGGATTTGAGAGAGGAATGGCACATCTCTTCCGAACCCACGTAGTACACCTGGTCTTCTTCTTTTGTTGTAATTGAGACTTTTTTGGTACCCACTTTTGAATGAGCATAGGCTTTGGTTGTCATCATTGCGTTTTCTTTGATATGTTAGCCTACCTTTGTTTTTGTGAGCCTGGATTCTAGGGCTTTTTTTGGCTGAGGTATATTGAGCACAAAGATAGGTTCTTGAACAGAAAATTGCTTGTATTTGGTTTTGTGTTGATCTTAGTTGCTCTAAGAGTCTTTGATATCCAAATGTGTTTGACTATAGGTGGTAACTCACTATGATGTGATTTGGCTTCTTGAAGTGACTTTCTATGAGAGAGTTCTTTCTTCCCATGGCTATGAAGAATCCTTAGATTGTAGTTTTTTGGGAACTTAGATGTGTTTTCCGGGGTTTGTGCTTCTACAAGAGATGGGAAATAGAGAATGTTTACCCACTAGAGAGTTGTGTATTCCTAGGTTGTGTGGTCTTCATTGTACTTGTGTAGATTTTTGTCTAGTTTTTTGTTGATTGATAGGTGGTTGTTCCGATGTATGTTAGAAACACACACAATAACATTTGGAGCTTATGTTGGTATCAAGCCTTTGATGGAGGAAGAAATGAAAAGATATACGAGTACATATTTTCCATCCCACTTGAGGATAATTCTCCCATTGGATAGGTTTGGCTTCAAAATGGTCAAAGAGCCAAGCTTTTTGATTAAAATCATCCTCATAGGCAAAAAATTGATAGGTAGTTTGGTTATTACCAGATGCATGGGAAGTGTAACTTCTCAATGCATAGAGTTTGAGTTGTCAAGAGAAAGGAGATAAGGAAAAAAGCTCTCACAAACAAAGAGAGGAACACACACATATATGATCTTCTTCTTCTTGTTCTTCTTCTTCTATTACATAAAGAGAATGTACAAGAATGACCTAATACAACAATACAACCAGTGAAATATATAAATAATAGTACATAAGGAAAATCCTAATGTTTGCAAATGAGTGAGTTAGAAAGAAATAAATGTTCCATCACTCGATAGATAAATTTAGTAAAGCTCAATAAAGTATCCCTGACATATACTGGCATGAAGACCATAATATCAAAGAAATGAAAAAGTGACACGTTATCCTGGAACATCACATGTTGAGCTTGATATTTCAACACCCCCCTCAAGCTCAACATCATGTCGTGTAATCCAATCATCTTCTAAAACTTCTTTAGCTTCTCCGCTTCAAGTGCTTTAGTGAAAATGTCAGCAACCTGCTCATTTATCCTCACATAAACAAGATCAATATCAACGGCTAATACCTTTTCTCTAATGAAGCGATAATGTATTTTGATTTGCTTTTCTTTTCTTTTAGCATGAAACATAAGATATTGTGCTAATTGGATGCTACTAAGATTATCACAATAAATGATGATAGGCTTTTGCACTTCCACAACTAAATCTGCAAGTAGCATTTCTAAGCATGATGCCATTGCAACACCTCTATACTCAGCCTCTATACTTGACAAAGCAACAGTGGGTTGCTTCTTAATACTCCATGTAATAGATGCACTCCCAAGTGAGAATAGAAAGCCACTAGTAGATCTATATGGAATACTACCAACCCAATCTACATCGGTGTATTCATGAACCTGCAATTCTGCACTAGCTTCATAAAACAATGCATAATCCAAAGTAGCACTCACATACCATACTGTGTCTTAGAGCATCTAAATGTGGTTTCCTCGAAACCTACATAAATTGAATTTGAAGTCCTACGATTTAGCTTAGATCAGGTCTTATAATTGTGACATATATCAAACTTCCCACAATTTTCATTTACATAGTAGCATTTTCCAATGCTTCACTTGTAGTATCCAATTTCAAATTTTGATCTAATGGCATCGAAATTGGCTTACAATAACCCATAACATACTTTTGTAGCGTACTCAAGGCATGTTTCCTTTGCCACATCCATATACTTGTTTCTGTATGTATAAATTCAATGCCCAAAAAATAGCACAGCACACCAAGAGCTTTCCTGTCAAATTTTTGCATAAGGAGTTGATTTACCTCTTTAATGCTTTCTTCGTTTTTACCACCTACAATCAAGTCATCAACATAAATAGCCACAATCGTGATCCATCATCACCCATCAACATAAATAGCCACAATCGTGATCCATCATCACCCTTCCTTGCATATAATGAGTGATTTTCATCACACATAGAACATCCAGTGATGGTTAAATAATCTGCAATCATTGCATGCCAAACATGAGGGGCTTGTTTAAGCCCATACAAAGCCTTTTGCAACCGGCAAACATATTCTTGGTGCTTTGAATCATAATATCCTTGTGGCTAGTCCATGTATACATCTTCCTGTAACTCACCATGTAAGAAAGCATTCTTCACATCCATCTGATGCAAAATCCATCCTTTCGCTATAGCCAATGCAATAAGTGCTCTGATAGTAGCCATTTTATCAACATGGATGAACATTTTTTCATAATCAATGCCATATGTCTGTGCATATCATTTTTCTACAAATCTTTATACTTTCTTATGTGACCATTAGCATTGTGCTTCGCCTTGTACCCTATGGGTCTTTTTCCTTGTGGTAATGGAACCAGCTTCCATGTTTCATTTCCATCTCCTCGTCGAGAGGTTTTTCCCAATGTGCATTTCCAATTACATCTTCAAAACAAGCATTTTTAGCATCTTGTACTACCTTGTTCATGTAGTCACAATGACGAGCCATCTAAGTATATATGTCAATTGTTACCGTGAATTCCGCATCCTCCCAAATCGTCTTGGGTCACTAATTCTTGTTGTATCATCTATATATCCCTTTCTTACTCCTAGACTCTTCAAAGAAGGCAATCCAAGTTCCTCATCAAGGATCTTTTTTGAATTTATTGAATCTCCAACAATGTCTTCAAAATCTATTGATGCTTTGTTACCAACAGAAACCTTTTCTTTACCTTTCTTGGATGTGGTCGAATTTGCTAGACTGAAATTTCCATGTAATCTTCCACTCCATGGATTTGAGTTGGAACTATTTCTTGGTGACACATCAAGTCCACTCAAAACCTGACATTCTACACTTGATTTTTTAGCATTTCCTTTTTCATTTGAGTCAAGATTGATTCCTTCTTTGGCATCTGCATAGAAGCTTGACATTTCATCAGACACCACATCTCTACTTACCTTCACCTATCGTGTAAGTGAGTTGTAGCATTTATAGCCCTTTTTATCAAGGGAGTACCCAATGAAGATAAATTTTTCTACTTTGGATAAAACTTCATCCTCAAATCATCTGGAACATGTACATATGCAATACAACCAAATACTTTCATATGTGATCAATTTGGCTTTTTACATGTAAACTTCTGTTCAGGTGTAACTTGATGTACAACAATAGTTGGAGTTTTTATTCATGATTTATACAATAGTGTGCATAGCTTATGCCCAATAACAATGAGGCATATTTTTGTTAGCCATCAAGGCTCTTTCTACTTTTGCAATATATCTATTTTGCACTCAATAACACCATTCTATTGTGGTATGTACCTACATGAAAACTATGATCGAATTCCATGACTTTTTAGAAAGCTACTGAACTCATTTGACATGTCCTCCATCAAATCTTAATGTGTAGATATTCTTCCTTGTCTGCTTTTCCAACATAGGTTTAAAATTTTGGAAGTGAGTGAACACTGCAATCTTCTCTTTCATGAAGTATACCCATACTTTTTGTGTATGGTCATCAATGAAAATGACATAAAACCTGGAGCCTCCCATAGATGTGGTCTTTGCAAGACCCCAAACATCTCTATGTACTATTTCTAGCACATTCTCACCAACATGCTTGTCATGTGGAAATTATGCCCTTGACTGCTTACCGAATTGATAGGCTTCACATAACTTCTGCATCTCTGCAACCTTGAAATTTCATAGTCCATTGACAAGCTCCTTTCACTGTATCAACTTTAGCCTCTACAAATTTGCATGTCCAATTCGCTTGTGCCAAATCTCTATGTGAGCAATAACACCTACACCTTTTGCAAAGATGGCTGCATTCATTTCATGAATTTTCACATTTAAAGTGAACATCCTACCTGATTTGTTTCCTTTGGCAATCAATTTTCCATTTTGTTTGTACTCTTCTACATATAAGCCATCAACATTGAACTTGACTTGTAATCCTTGGTCAACCATTTGTCTAGCAACAACTAGAATCTTTGTTATTTTGGAACATGCAGTACATTAACAAGATGTTTTACCTTTGTGTCTTTGTTTGTTATTGATCTTTGGAGTTGTCCTCTCCAATCATTTAGCATAAAGAATTAACAATACATCTTTAATTGTCAATCCTGGAAGTATACATGAGACCACAGCCCCTTCTACATGATAGAATCCAAGAAATAAGAGAAAACTGGCTGGATTTCTGAGAATAATGAAGATGAAGAGAAATTTCTAGGGTTTGGATTACCTTGAGCAAATCTCCATCAATTTCCACAATCTTGGTGGCTAAAGCATGTTATTTCTTCAGAAAAATACATCCATAAAGTCAAAACTCAAAAATGTTACGTGCACCATCTAGACGAGACAATCGCGATTCTGTAAAATCAGACGATTTTCATCTCCAGCACCATCTTACATCAATTTTCACTCAACACATCAGTATTCAACTCTCTTCATACACATTCAACAAAAATACACAATAGAAGCTCACAAATCTCCATGAATACACAAGGAATAGACTCATAATTCAAGAAATCACACAAAGAGGAGAAAACACGATTTCAGCAAGAAACTCTCTCTTCACTTGGATAACATGTAAACAAATAATCAACCAACCCCCTCATAATAGAGGAAATTGTCTTTTATACATTTTCAAGTGTCCCTTTTCACACTTGAATTTTGGTCCTTTCCTCTATTATTCTAAAAATATGCTACCTAGGAGTTTCCAAAAATTCTACAAAAATTACATAAGGTTCTACTCTACATAAGGAAGACTCTTCCTTATTTTTATATCAGTTACATAAATATTTTTACAAGTTTCTGACATTTTACAATTGTTTCTCATCAAAAAATACTACAAAAAATACTTCTTCTAACATTCTTCCCCTCCTAGACCTTTTGGCTCCTGACAAAAGACTTTCCTGCTCTTATATCCTGAATGCTCTCTTCACTTCTTCTTTCGTTGATAGACCTGTGAGAGTAGGTCATGACTTTTTCTTTCTGTAATGTTCAAGTTATTTACCATTTCAAACAGTGCTTTCCTCCATTGTATAGCAGCCTCTGGTTTATCAATGACATCCTTTTTCAAATACTCTGTGTATGCAGCTTCATATGCAGTGAGTCGAGATTTTGTGACTACAGACAAGTTTCCAAATATCTCTGATTCTCTTTCAAAAAACCCATAATCAAATGCATCTTCAAAGATCTGTAGATAATGACTGCCCAAAAATATTATTCTACTGTAATATTATTCTTGATTTTTTGTAATACTCCTTAATCAAGAGATGTAAAACATGAAAAGGTAGATTTCTTTGTTTGTCTTTTGGGAAAAGAAAGCAATAGATAATCTTTTGAGAACTAAGAAGTGTTGAAATTTTTGCAAATTGATAGTTGCTCATATCATTTTTTGGAAGTAAAGTGCAGGTGTGTGAAAAACTTAATCAAGAAAGCTGATTATAAGGTAAAATGTGTCTATTCTTGCATTTGTAGAGTGCTTTTTGATTTCGTACTAAGCAAAATTGTTGATCTTGGGAAGATGACAAGATTGCATTAAGGAAAAAACAAGTTAAGTAGCTAGATGCAAGTAGATAAGATCCATTTGTAACCAAGTCAAAGTAATAATCTTGAGAAAAGCTGAATTGCATCTTGAAAAGAGAAATGTTTGAGTTTATCTTTGCAAAAATTGACATTTGCATTTCTTAACACAATTTTCTTTTGGAAATTTTGCTCATAAACTGTTTTGATAGCCAAAGCATAGGAGAGTATAACCAATCAAGGAACACAAGATCAATAGATCACCAAACAAGAAACCCAAAGTGAAGTGTTTACCTTAATTTACGGCAAAATACTAAAAAAATTCATAAAATTCACTAAAACAATCAAACAAATTTCTTTTCTCCTTAGGAAGATGGACTGAAGTTTTATTGACAAGTATGGAAGAGACCAGGTGGTAAGAAAGCAAAAAATTTGCCAAGAACTAGAAGAATTAGAAAAAACACGATTCTCTGCACAGGATCGCGATTTTTTGGATAATTTTGTGATTATGATGCAAGATTACAAGTGATAGTTGAACTAAAATTGGTAAAGGGTACTAAAGGGAAACAAGAGAAAAGAATACTCAAAATTGCAAAAAATAGGAAATACAGAAAAATCACGATTCTCTGCACAAAATCGTGATTTTTTGTAAGAGAAAATTTTTTGGGAAATTTGAGTATAATTGGGTTTTTGGAGAAAGGTAATTGCAAGAGATTTCATTAATATTGAGAAAGTGAAGGAAGCTAAATTCCAAAGAATCAAGGAAAATTGAGTATCAAGTGAGAAAGGTGGAAAAGTACAAAATTGCGATTTTCATCAATAGCCAATGGGAGGGATTAATCATGAAAAATTAAGAATTAAGGATTAAAACAAAAAAGTTGTGGAAGAAAGAAATTGGACAAGTAAAAAAAAAAGTGAAAAACAGTGAAAATTGCACAAAATCGCGATTGTGTGGACACTATAAAAGTCTGGAGTTTCAGAAAAAACTCATTCTTGAGTGAGAGAGAGAGAGAGAGTGAGAGCAGGATCAGAATCGCGATCTTCTGCAGATTAAAGCTTTTGAGATTTCTTGAACCAAGCAAGCAAGAATGGTGAATGCAAAGGAGTTATCAATTCATGATTTCAAAGCAGAATCAGTCACTCTGTCTAGAGTACACTGGTTCGTGGATAGTGAAGCTGTGATAGAGAAAGTGAACCTGGAGTCAGATGAAGAGCCAGAGATTCTAGAAGCAGAAAAGGTGGTGAAGGAGCTCAAGGAAACCTTAAGCATAATTGGTCAGCATATATTCACAGTAGGAGTAGGGGGATACAAATATACAATGCTGTGTCAAGAGTTCTACAGATTTCAAAGGGTAGCAGTCAATCAGAAAAGATGAAAGGCAGTTGGGTTACATAAATTGCTGGAAGAACCTATCTTTTTTATAGATTTTGAAAGAGTGGCACAGGTAATGAAGAGCCTGATGGAAGTAGGAAAAGGTAATGATCCTTATTTCGGATGCAATGTCAAGAACAAAGATAATCAGGAGGTGAATATCACTATTAAAGCAGAGCATATCAGAGCAGCTTTGCAGTTCTACCCAATGGGAACCAAGCTTGACCATAGCTTTGTGAAAAAGAATAAAGAAACCTATACAGGATATTCAAAATTTATTGATTTTAAGGGGAAGGAGAATGAGGAATATGCTATTAGGATGTTTTTGCAATATTTTTACTGATCTTTGGATGTTTTTGCAATATTTTTAGGAATATGCCATTAGGATGTTTTATTGATCTTTGGAGTTGTCCTCTCCAATCATTTAGCATAAAGAATTAACAATACATCTTTAATTGTCAATCCTGGAAGTATACATGAAACCACAGCCCCTTCAACATGATATAATTCAAGAAATAAGAGAAAACTGGCTCGATTTCTGAGAATAATGAAGATGAAGAGAAATTTCTAGGGTTTGGATTATCTTGAGCAAATCTCCATCAATTTCCACAATCTTGGTGGCCAAAGCATGTTATTTCTTCAGCAGAATACATCCATAAAGTCACAACTCAAAAATGTTACATGTACCATCCAGATGAGACAATCACGATTCTGTAAAATTAGACGATTTTCATCTCCAACACCATCTTACATCAATTTTCACTCAACACATCAGTATTCAACTTTCTTCATACACATTCAACAGAATACACAATAGAAGCTCACAAATCTCCATGAATACACAAGGAATAGACTCATAATTCAAGAAATCACACAAAGAGGAGAAAACACGATTTTAGTAGGAAACTCTCTCTTCACTTGGATAGCATGTAAACAAATAATCAACCAACCCCCTCATAATAGAGGAAATTGTCTTTTATACATTTTCAAGTGTCCCTTTTCATACTTGAATTTTGGTTCTTTCCTCTATTATTCTAAAAATATGCTATCTGGGAGTTTCCAAAAATTCTAGAAAAATTACATAAGGTTCTACTCTACATAAGGAAGACTCTTCCTTATTTTTACATCAGTTACATAAATATTTTTACAAGTTTCTGACATTTTACAATTGTTTCTCATCAAAAACTACTACAAAAAATACTTCTTCTAACATTCTTCCCCTCCTAGACCTTTTGGCTCCTGACAAAAGACTTTCCTGCTCTTATATCCTGAATGCTCTCTTCACTTCTTCTTTCGTTGATAGACCTGTGACAGTAGGTCATGACTTTTTCTTTCTGTAATGTTCAGGTTATTTACCATTTCGAACAGTGCTTTCCTCCATTGTATAGCAGCCTCTGGTTTATCAATGACATCCTTTTCCAAATACTCTGTGTATGCAGCTTCATATGCAGTGAGTCGAGATTTTGTGACTACAGACAAGTTTCCAAATATCTCTGATTCTCTTTCAACAAACACATAATCAAATGCATCTTCAAAGATCTGTAGATAATGACTGCCCAAAAATATTATTCTGCTGTAATATTATTCTTGATTTTTTGTAATACTCCTTAATCAAGAAATGTAAAACATAAAAAGGTAGATTTCTTTGTTTGTCTTTTTGGAAAAGAAAGCAATAGATAATCTTTTGAGAAATAAGAAGTGTTGAAATTTTCGCAAATTGATAGTTGCTCATATCATTTTTTGGATGTAAAGTGCAGGTGTGTGAAAAACTGAATCAAGAAAGCTGATGATAAGGTAAAATGTGTCTATTCTTGCATTTGTAGAGTGCTTTTTGATTTAGTACTAAGCAAAATTGTTGATCTTGGGAAGATGACAAGATTGCATTAAGGAAAAATCAAGTTAAGTAGCTAGATGCAAGTAGATAAGATCCATTTGTAACCAAGTCAAAGTAATAATCTTGAGAAAAGCTGAATTGCATCTTGAAAAGAGAAACGTTTGAGTTTATCTTTGCAAAAATTGACATTTGCATTTCTTAACACAATTTTCTTTTGGAAATTTTGCTCATAAACTGTTTTGATAGCCAAAGCATAGGAGAGTATAACCAATCAAGGAACACAAGATCAATAGATCACCAAACAAGAAACCCTAAGTGAAGTGTTTACCTTAATTTAGGGCAAAATACTAAAAAAATTCATAAAATTCACTAAAACAATCAAACAAATTTCTTTTCTCCTTTGGAAGATGGACTGAAGTTTTGTTGACAAGTGTGGAAGAGACCAGGTGGTAAGAAAGCAAAAAATTTGCCAAGAACTAGAAGAATTAGAAAAAACACGATTCTCTACACAGGATCACGATTTTTTGGATAATTTTGTGATTATGATGGAAGATTACAAGTGATAGTTGAACTAGAATTGGTAAAGGGTACTAAAGGGAAACAAGAGAAAAGAATACTCAAAATTGCAAAAAACAGGAAATACAGAAAAATCACGATTCTCTGCACAAAATCACGATTTTTTGTAAGAGAAAATTTTTTGGGAAATTTGAGTACAATTGGGTTTTTGGAGAAAGGTAATTGCAAGAGATTTCATTAATATTGAGAAAGTGAAGGAAGCTAAATTCCAAAGAATCAAGGAAAATTGAGTATCAAGTGAGAAAGGTGGAAAAGTACAAAATCGTGATTTTCATCAATAGCCAATGGGAGGGATTAATCATGAAAAATTAAGAATTAAGGATTAAAACCAAAAAGTTGTGGAAGAAAGAAATTGGACAAGTAAAAAAAAAGTGAAAAACAATGAAAATTGCACAAAATCGCGATTGTGTGGATACTATAAAAGTCTAGAGTTTCAGAAAAAACTCATTCTTGAGTGAGAGAGAGAGAGTGAGAGCAGGATCAGAATCGCAATCTTCTGCAGATTAAAGCTTTTGAGATTTCTGGAACCAAGCAAGGAAGAATGGTGAATGCAAAGGAGTTATCAATTCATGATTTCAAAGCAGAATCAGTCACTCTGTCTAGAGGACACTGGTTCCTGGATAGTGAAGCTGTGATAGAGAAAGTGGACCTGGAGTTAGATGAAGAGCAAGAGCTTCCAGAAGCAGAAAAGGTGGTGAAGGAGCTCAAGGAAACCTTAAGCATAATTGGTCAGCATATATTCACAGTAGGAGTAGGGGGATACAAATATACAATGCTGTGTCAAGAGTTCTACAGATTTCAAAGGGTAGCAGTCAATCAGAAAAGATGGAAGGTAGTTGGGTTACATAAATTGCTGGAAGAACCTATCTTTTTTATAGATTTTGAAAGAGTGGCACAGGTAATGAAGAGCCTGATGGAAGTAGGAAAAGGAAATGATGCTTATTTCGGATGCAAAGTCAAGAACAAAGATAATCAAGAGGTGAATATCACTATTAAAGCAGAGCATATCAGAGCAGCTTTGCAATTCTACCCAATGGGAACCAAGCTTGACCATAGCTTTGTGAAAAAGAATAAAGAAACGTATACAGGATATTCAAAATTTACTGATTTTAAGGGGAAGGAGAATGAGGAATATGCCATTAGGATGTTTTTGCAATATTTTTACTGATCTTTGGATGTTTTTGCAATATTTTTAGGAATATGCCATTAGGATGTTTTATTGATCTTTGGAGTTGTCCTCTCCAATCATTTAGCATAAAGAATTAACAATACTTCAATTGTCAATCCTAGAAGTATACATGAGACCACAGCCCCTTCTACATGATAGAATCCAAGAAATAAGAGAAAACTGGCTGGATTTCAGAGAATAATGAAGATGAAGAGAAATTTCTAAGGTTTGGATTATCTTGAGCAAGTCTCCATCAATTTCCACAATCTTGGTGGCTAAAGCATGTTATTTCTTGAGCAGAATACATCCATAAAGTCAAAACTCAAAAATGTTACTTGTACCATCCAGACGAGACAATCGGGATTCTGTAAAATCAGACGATCTCCAGCACCATCTTACATCAATTTTCACTCAACACATCAGTATTCAACTCTCTTCATACACATTCAACAGAAATACACAATAGAAGCTCACAAATCTCCATGAATACACAAGGAATAGACTCATAATTCAAGAAATCACACAAAGAGGAGAAAACATGATATGAGTAGGAAACTCTCTCTTCACTTGGATAGCATGTAAACAAATAATCAACCAACCCCCTCATAATAGAGGAAATTGTCTTTTATACATTTTCAAGTGTCCCTTTTGACACTTGAATTTTGGTCCTTTCCTCTATTATTCTAAAAATATGCTATCTAGGAGTTTCCAAAAATTCTAGAAAAATAACATAAGGTTCTACTCTACATAAGGAAGACTCTTCCTTATTTTTAAATCAGTTACATAAATATCTACAAGTTTCTGACATTTTAACATTGTTTCTCATCAAAAAATACTACAAAAAATACTTCTTCTAACATTCTTCCCCTCCTAGACCTTTTGGCTCCTGACAAAAGACTTTCCTTCTCTTATATCCTGAATGCTCTCTTCACTTCTTCTTTCGTTGATAGACCTGTGACAGTAGGTCTTGACTTTTTCTTTCTGTAATGTTCAGGTTATTTACCATTTCGAACAGTGCTTTCCTCCATTGTATAACAGCCTCTGGTTTATCAATGACATCCTTTTTCAAATACTCTGTGTATGTAGCTTCATATGCAGTGAGTCGAGATTTTGTGACTACAGACAAGTTTCCAAATATCTCTGATTCTCTTTCAACAAACCCATAATCAAATGCATCTTCAAAGATCTGTAGATAATGACTGCCGAAAAATATTATTCTACTATAATATTATTCTTGATTTTTTGTAATACTCCTTAATCAAGAAATGTAAAACATGAAAAGGTAGATTTCTTTGTTTGTCTTCTGGGAAAAGAAAGCAATAGATAATCTTTTGAGAAATAAGAAGTGTTGAAATTTTTGCAAATTGATAGTTACTCATATCATTTTTTGGAAGTAAAGTGCAGGTGTGTGAAAAACTGAATCAAGAAAGCTGATGATAAGGTAAAATGTGTCTATTCTTGCATTTGTAGAGTGCTTTTTGATTTAGTACTAAACAAAATTGTTGATCTTGGGAAGATGACAAGATTGCATTAAGGAGAAATCAAGTTAAGTAGCTAGATGCAAGTAGATAAGATCCATTTGTAACCAAGTCAAAGTAATAATCTTGAGAAAAGCTGAATTGCATCTTGAAAAGAGAAACGTTTGAGGTTATCTTTGCAAAAATTGACATTTGCATTTCTTATTACAATTTTCTTTTGGAAATTTTTCTCATAAACTGTTTTGATAGCCAAAGCATAGGAGAGTATAACCAATCAAGGAACACAAGATCAATAGATCACCAAACAAGAAACCCTAAGTGAAGTGTTTACCTTAATTTAGGGCAAAATACTAAAAAAATTCATAAAATTCACTAAAACAATCAAACAAATTTCTTTTCTCCTTAGGAAGATGGACTGAAGTTTTGTTGACAAGTGTGGAAGAGACCAGGTGGTAAGAAAGCAAAAAATTTGCCAAGAACTAGAAGAATTAGAAAAAACACGATTCTCTGCACAGGATCGCGATTTTTTGGATAATTTTGTGATTATGATGCAAGATTACAAGTGATAGTTGAACTAGAATTGGTAAAGGGTACTAAAGGGAAACAAGAGAAAAGAATACTCAAAATTGAAAAAAATAGGAAATACAGAAAAATCACGATTCTCTGCACAAAATCGCGATTTTTTGTAAGAGAAATTTTTTTGGGAAATTTGAGTACAATTGGGTCTTTGGAGAAAGGTAATTGCAAGAGATTTCATTAATATTGAGAAAGTGAAGGAAGCTAAATTCCAAAGAATCAAGGAAAATTGAGTATCAAGTGAGAAAGGTGGAAAAGTACAAAATCGCGATTTTCATCAATAGCCAATGGGAGGGATTAATCATGAAAAATTAAGAATTAAGGATTAAAACCAAAAAGTTGTGGAAGAAAGAAATTGGACAAGTAAAAAAAAAGTGAAAAACAGTGAAAATTGCACAAATCGCGATTGTGTGGACACTATAAAAGTCTGGAGTTTCAGAAAAAACTCATTCTTGAGTGAGAGAGAGAGAGTGAGAGCAGGATCAGAATCGTGATCTTCTGCAGATTAAAGCTTTTGAGATTTCTGGAACCAAGCAAGCAAGAATGGTGAATGCAAAGGAGTTATCAATTCATGATTTCAAAGCAGAATCAGTCACTCTGTCTAGAGGACACTGGTTCCTGGATAGTGAAGCTGTGATAGAGAAAGTGGACCTGGAGTCAGATGAAGAGCTAGAGATTCCAGAAGCAGAAAAGGTGGTGAAGGAGCTCAAGGAAACCTTAAGCATAATTGGTCAGCATATATTCACAGTAGGAGTAGGGGGATACAAATATACAATGCTGTGTCAAGAGTTCTACAGATTTCAAAGGGTAGCAATCAATCAGAAAAGATGGAAGGCAGTTGGGTTACATAAATTGCTAGAAGAACCTATCTTTTTTATAGATTTTGAAGGAGTGGCACAGGTAATGAAGAGCCTGATGGAAGTAGGAAAAGGTAATGATGCTTATTTCGGATGCAAAGTCAAGAACAAAGATAATCAGGAGGTGAATATCACTATTAAAGCAGAGCATATCAGATCAACTTTGCAGTTCTACCCAATGGGAACCAAGCTTGACCATAGCTTTGTGAAAAAGGATAAAGAAACCTATACAGGATATTCAAAATTTACTGATTTTAAGGGGAAGGAGAATGAGGAATATGCCATTAGGATGTTTTTGCAATATTTTTACTGATCGTTGGATGTTTTTGCAATACTTTTAGGAATATGCCATTAGGATGTTTTATTGATCTTTGGAGTTGTCCTCTCCAATCATTTAGCATAAAGAATTAACAATACATCTTTAATTGTCAATCCTGGAGATATACATGAGACCACATCCCCTTCTACATGATAGAATCCAAGAAATAAGAGAAAACTGGATGGAGTTCAGAGAATAATGAAGAGTTCTTGGTCAACTTCTTCTTTTGCACTGGTTTCTTTTGAACCTTCTTTTTTACTACAATTGTGGTACTGGTTTCTGGAGGTCATTGCAGTTCTTTGAAATATGCTAGCAGTTCTACTTCTTTCTTAACAAATACTTCCTCTATCTCGGCTGCCATCATTTGATCATGATGCTCTTCATAATGCTCTACTTCCTCCTGAACCCAATCTATTGCCTTGCAAGAATAATCTTCCAGCATCTTTTGATATTGTGCCTCATATATTGCTCTTTTGTTATTGCCTTGAGTCAGATAAGTATATAACTGCTCTTTGCTTGTTTGAGGTGGATGAGGGTCATTAGAGGATTGGACCTGCTTTTGAGCAGCTTCATGTTCCTCTTTAGTTGCTTCATCCTGCTCCAATTCAACCTTCCTTGGATCCAACCTCCTGTTCTTTACAGGGACCACTTCCTCAGATATTACCTTTCTCTTCATTCCTGCCCCCCTCATGCTAGTTTGTCCTTCAGCTTCTCTCACAGACATCTTCCTGGGAGGACTCTTGATTCCTGACATAAGACTTTTGAAATATTGTGCCTTTGGAGCCAGCTTCAATTGATCTTCCATTCCCAATACATGATATATGATCCTGGTGAGAAACTGAGCTCCATTCATATATTTTTTCTGCTCCCAGTGTTTAGCTGCTTCTTTTAGCTGTTCATGTATGTACGGGGTTACATCCATGACTCCAAAGGGCTTAGTTATGTCCTTGTTGTTAAACATAATTAGTGTAATAGACTTATGTGGCATGATATACCTTGGTAGTTTTGGGAAGCAAATATATTGCAAAAACATCCTAATGGCATATTCCTCATTCTCCTTCCCCTTAAAATCAGTAAATTTTGAATATCCTGTATAGGTTTCTTTATTCTTTTTCACAAAGCTATGGTCAAGCTTGGTTCCCATTGGGTAGAACTGCAAAGCTGCTCTGATATGCTCTGCTTTAATAGTGATATTCACCTCCTGATTATCTTTGTTCTTGACTTTGCATCGGAAATAAGCATCATTACCTTTTCCTACTTCCATCAGGTTGTTCATTACCTATGCCACTCTTTCAAAATCTATAAAAAAGATAGGTTCTTCCAGCAATTTATGTAACCCAACTGCCTTCCATTTTTCTGATTGATTGCTACCCTTTGAAATCTGTAGAACTCTTGACACAACATTGTATATTTGTATCCCCCTACTCCTACTGTGAATATACGAATTATGCTTAGGGTTTCCTTGAGCTCCTTCACCACCTTTTCTACTTCTAGAATCTCTGGCTCTTCATCTGACTCCAGGTCCACTTTCTCTATCAAATCCTAGTGTGGTTCTTGGTCTCATATTGTCGAGCCAATATGCCCCAAGCCTCATGTGCTTTAGTAGTATGTTGAACTAAAGTAAGCACAGAATCACTTACACTAGTGACAATCGCACATAATGCATCAGCAATCCGCCTCTTCCAAGCTCGTAGAAGATCTGGATCTGGCTGAATCATCAATCTTGAATTTGCTGGATCTTCAACTGGTATAGGCTCTGGATCCAATCCCATCGGTCCCATGACAGTGTCAAGTAATTCATAGGAGTCCAAAATTGCAGAAATTTTGAACTTCCAGAGTGTATAGTTGGTTCCATCCAGCTTCCCTTCAGTGAATGCAGGTGGACGAATTCGAATAGGTGCAGCATTAACATTAGCTGAAGCACCAAGACTACTGTTCGATGATGAAGCCATCATGTAATCACTCGAATAATCTACTGATATTCTAGTCTGCTAGTAGGCTAAAATAATGATACTTCTCAAGCTATTCGAACCTTACAGCTCTGATACCATGTAAGACAATAGTTACGCAATATAACACAGGAGCAATAACAGAGAAGATAACAGATATAGGAGAATCTCAACAATTTTCTACTAGCAGCAAGTACAAAGATGATGGCGTTGTCCACCCGTGCGCTCTCAAGGTAGAGCTTAAATGGTGATCTAGACAACTCTAGATAGGGAGATACAAGGTAGAGGTATGCTGGCTCAACTCGGTGTCTTAGGTAGTGCAGAAGTCATGTATATATAGGATCATGGGTGGCCTGCCATGGACGGCTATACATGGGCGGTAGAGCGTGGGCGGCCACCGCCCGCGTAATTGCCATACACGGCTTAGACTGGTTGAACCGACCTAACAAATATAAATGATTTTTGACTTCGACAGGGAATATTCCATGGAATATTCCCTTTACCGTCGCGCCGGGGGCGCTGCCCCCGGACCCCCACCAGGGGGCCCGCTGGCCCCCTTGGACCCCCCAGCCGGGGCTGCTCACCGCTGCCCCGGACCCCACAATTGGGGACCCTGATAACTCCCTTTCCTTATAATATCTTACATGGTCCAATATGACCTTCATCCAACATTCAAGTTGGGATTCCCATCAATTGGGTAATGCATGCTTGGCTTCTCCTCATAAAGGGGGCCTTACAAAATGTGCATACAATCATGAGGGGTAGACATTGATCATATACTAACATTTGAGTCCTCACCAAGATTCTTTTCTTCAATTATCAACATGGACACTAGATTTGCAAAATCCAAAAGATTTTTCCTAGTATGGATAGAAGTTTTGAACTGCTTTTATGTAGTTCCTAAACCACAAAGGCATACTTTCACCTTGTCATCATCATCATCATCATGTACATTGATGCCAATAGATGCAAGTGACTCACATGCTTTTGATTTTTAGCATGTAGTCAGTTACTGACATGCTCTTTTTCTCTAGTGTATGTAGCTTGTTCTTGAGTTTCAATTTTTGTGCCTTTGTATTGGTCTCATACAATGTGACCAAACTATATCCAAACCTCTTTTAGACATTGGGCATCATGTGTGTGCCCAATCATGCTATCCTGTATGCTAACAAACAACCAATACATTTCCTTCTTTGCTTCTTGATTCCAGTCTTCATGCCTCTTAAATATTCCAAAATCAAAACTGTAGAGTGTTTTCATTATCTCCTTCGATGTACTTCAAGTAGCCTTTTGCCATAAGGAAATTCATCATTTTGAATCTCCAAGCATGAAACTTTTCTTGTCCAAATTATCACTTAGAGGTTGATTCATTTCATTAGCATTTTCCGTCTCTTTAGCAATCCAAAACACTACAAAGACATTAGAAGCGGTACCTTTGCTTGAACACTCATAGTGTGATGTGACATATCTAAAAAAAACACGGTTTTCTTGTATCAGCAATACATGGAATTGCTTGAAATTCTATATCTAAAATAATTGAGTGTTTCTAGACAAAATGCAAGTTACAATTTGGCAATCTGACCTATTTTCTCTATGGGATCCACCTTGTAGGCTTAAAATAGAGGTTGAGATCGCTCCGAAACAGAAATCTGAGCAAAACAAGGTTGAGATGCCTTGACACATTTTGCGAGGTGTCTGACTCCAAAATAAACCACGTGACCATTTACTTTCTCTCTTACTGGAGACCGAAGGATCAAGATCTTCGTAAATTGGAAAGAATTTGTAGAAACATTCTTTGGATGGGGGACCACAACAAAAGGGGGTTCTCAAAATTAAATGGTCTACTTGTATCAACAAAGAGGATTGTGGGGATCTGGGCATAATGGATAAAGAAGGCATGGCTGACAAGTTGGCAGCAAAATGGATCATCAAGGCTTGGTGCAATGATGAGATCTCTTGGGCCAAGCTCATTTTCAGAAACAAGAATGTGATTACGCTGTTGGGCCCCCCTGTTTGGAAGGACTTGGGCCTCCTTAACATCTTATTTTCCCCAATTTGGATTTCCCCTAAAGGATTGAACCTTATGCGCTCCCTATGGAAGAGTTGGAATAAGTTCAAACAATTTATCAAAATAAGAGAAGATTAGAAACGAGCGGTTGATATCAGAAAAAATGACTCAATCTGGTTTTCGATCATGGACATCAGGGGTACTTCTTGGAACTCCAAAATTCTAAAAGGCTCTAGAATAAGGGTTTCAAATAGTGGAAACACCTCTGGAAACAAGAAACTAGCCAATGGATCAGCTTTGAGGATGTCAACCCTGAAATAAGAGTGAACTACAAAGAATAGACTCTCCTTCAGAATAGATGCATTGCATGGGAACTATTAAAACCTCCACTCCTCATTGGACGGGATCTGCCATGCCATGAGGGTCTTATTTGGCGTAATGGCAATTGCTTGTCCAAAATTCCTGGAATCAAGGTGAACATGGACTTTCAGATCACACTTAACAAGAAGTGGTGCCTGAATCGAACAAGGCTACATTGGGATTTGAAGTTGACATCTATCTGGCATTCCATCATTGAGATCAAAAAGTTCGTTCTCATGTGGAAAATTCTCCACCATGCTATCTAGACTAATCTAAAGGCTAGAAAAATCTGTGGGGCTTTGCCATGGTGCAAGCCATGCCATCACAACATTGAGGATATGAATCACATATTCTTTGCATGCCCGAAGTCTATCCAACTCTGGCGGATCCTTGGGAATATTTTGAGACTGCAAGAACAGATCACCTAGAAGCAAGCGTTTCTTGGGAGAAGCGATTAGCTTCTTGGCTGCACAGTGGAATAGAAGAGGGGAAACCCTTGAGAAGATTTGGACAGAGCAGTGTGCCTACAATTGTGGACACCCTCCTAAAGAGTGGTTGATCGAGAAGTCGCTATTCCTCCTTGGCACCAACTGCAAGAGGTCCCCACCCTTTAGGCATCATAAAGTGTATCTCATCGAGAGCAACAAGCTTAAACTCAAGTGGGCCCCTCATGAGGGGAACGAGAGGGTTATTAAACTATTTTGTAACTCTCTCTAGATTCGCAAGTTCTACCCCTGCCTTGTGGGATTGGGGGGGTCCCAAGGGCACTAGTCCCATTCACTTGTAACTTTTTCTTCCTTTTTCTTTAATTAAAGTCAGGGAGAGTAGGTCAAGGCTAAACTTCCTTTATCAAAAAAAAAGTTCTATTGAGTAGGTCCTTTGCAAATGCATTGATAATAGCTAGCCTAGAATCAAAACCCAAGTACAACCCATTTTATAGCAATCCAAGTCGATTTTAAAGAGATAAAAGTGATCAAGTTTAGTTAGGTTCAAAGATGGTTTCGAGGTTTACCCAAAACCCTTGTTTAGAAATGTGGTAAAAATGTACATTTTTAAAAATAAAATTTCTATGAAATATACCAAAGGCTTGAAGTGCAGATGCAAAGGTAATAGTGTTTAATGCAAGTGGAATGGGAATGGGAATGATGGATGCAATGCATGATGGTACCAGTGATGTTGGTGGAGGGAGGAGCGGGGATGGTGGGAGCGTGGGGGGAGGGGGAGGTGCAATGGATGGAGAAATGTCCATCGGATCAGATAGTGCGATGCATGTGGGAGTTACCATGTATGTGGGGATGGTTGGTGAAGTGATCAACTATGTATAGTGAAGTGGATATGAGTGTTTGTGATCCTAACATCTGTGTGGTGGGAACATGAATGAAAATTTCCATGAATGATATGTACTAGGGTGGGGCTATAGTGGCAATTGAGGTATAGGGGAAAATGGACGAGACGATTGGGAAGTATGGATCACGAGGAACAAGAATGTGTGAATGGGGATAAACAGGGATACCCAAGCTACCTTCACTGGCTCTTGGGTGTCCTATACTAGGTATGATGGGGCGTCCAATGGGGGGTTCTATAGACAAAAATGGAGAAGTAAACAGTGGATTCATGATAGAAGAAAAGATGGTCGCTTGAGAGGTTGGTTCACAAAAGGAAAAAGAGGTTGCTGAGGTAGGGGTTTGGGTAGTGGTTGTTAATTTTACGTTGGTTTCAACAGTGGTAGGAGGCGGAGGTGGGGTGATGGGGGATATGGGGGGGGGCTGCTAAGGTGAGATAGGGGAGGTCTGTACAAAGGTCTCCACAATATCATAGATCCAGTCTTGACCCAAGACAAGAGGTTTAGTGAGATCCTCATCATCCCAACCCTATGAGATATGCTTTTATAGGATTGACTTTTAATTTGCAATTCTTGATAGTAAGAAAGGCAAACTGCACTTGTGGCTGCACCAGAGTCAATCAAGGCTCTTATAGTGACCTAGAGTGATCTCTACACTATCTTCTCAATTTCATTTGTTTGATGCATTCTAAGGCTTCTGCATCCACTTCTTCTTGAAATCATTTTACCTCTTCCTTATGTTTCTTTGCAGTGTTGAGTCAATTTAGCATTTCCTTAGTGAGAGGTTCTTGATATAATTTGATTTTGCATCCACTAATGTAACTAGGTAGGATATCACCTTCTAGAGTGGCTAATTGGAAAATTCCACTTGTGGATATTCTATTAATAATCATGGGTCCATAGCCACGCTTCTCCAATTTTTGTGCATGTTGCTCAAGGTGTACACTTAGACTAAATCTCTTGCCTTTAGACCCTTATCCTTCACATGGGCATCGAAGTATGCCTTTTTTTTTTCTTGGCTACATAGATCCTTGTTGGTGCTCGTAATCTTGTTTCACCTAATCACCAAGATAAAAGATTATAGATGAGAGCTCATGACTAGTCCACTAGTGTTCTTGTGCTACTTTGAATGCCCAAACAACATGATGTAGTTGTTTGTCCCAATCACAATTCTTATTATTCACCAATTTAGCCAGAACAATACAAAGTATCTTGTTAGTGCTTTCGGCCTAGCCATTGGCTGACAATGTCTATTCCCCACTTAGAGAATGCATGTCCATCCATCATAGGTTTCAAAGGCATCTCATCTTTATGTATTAGGTACTGAGTTTGTTGACAAATATCACACCTCTTCACATAGGTATGTGCATCCATGTGAAGTTTTGGCCACCAAAGACTTGCGAATAAAATTGCCTTAATCACTTGGTCTCGTCCAAAGTTGTTGGTGCAAGACAATCAACAATTGAAGGTCTTCAAGTCTGCAGAAATTTCAGCAAAAATTTTCTTAAACAGGTCACCGGAAGGTCACCGGAACAGTACCGGAAGGTCACAGGAAAGTTACCGGAATGTTACCGGAATTGATCAGTTTTACAGTTTTCAGTTCATGAAGAGTTGGAAGATAAAAGGAGGAAGAAAAGAACAAATTTTGAAGCATGGAAGAGAACCGGAAAAATTGTACACATATGTACAATAGTATAGTCTGCGTTATAAGCTTGTACAAATTTATCTATAAATACCTGAAAGTGTCGAGGCGCATAAGAAGAGATGAGAGTAGAAGAAGAGGGAAGAATGAGAGGCATATAGACAATAGAAGAGAGATATAGAATAAGAGAGAATGAGAAGTTAGATGTCATGAGACATATGAAAAGTTAGTTGAGTTTTCCTCTCATCACTCAACTGTAACTGTCTGAGTAATCGAAAAATACTGCGCCGAAATTTCTGTGTGTTTTCATCTGTGATAGATGATTTGTGAAATCCTTTTGAGGATATCTAAGTCTATAGTTAATCAATCTATAGCTTAAGTTTCAGAGTTTAATTGTAAACAGAAACCGAGAATTGTCAGTAGGAACATTCATATGTGTTGAGTGTTTAAAGTTTACTGAAACAGGCGCAATTTCGGTGATCAATGTTTTGATCATTTCTCAGTGCATACTTTAAAGGTTTGCATGACTGAGGGCTTAATCTTTAAGTTAGAAGATAAGCTACTCGTAACCAGAAGCATTTGCTTAAACGGGTTCTATTCAAGAAGAACCAAGTCTTAGAAGTTGCAGGTGTAAAACAGACTGTTCAGAATGACAGTTTCAGACATAGGTAACTTGTGAAGGTGATTTCTCAAGTTATACTAAATTTTTAAGTAACTTTAACTTGAAGGAGGTGCGCAATCTCTAGGCGACACTCCATACAAAGTTTCATAAAAACCTTTACATGTTTGTCGGATTAATTTGAAGAAACTGTGCAGCAGAATATTTGTGTGGTGAAGTTTTGACTTACTCTTGGTATAGAGGTGCTCTAATCACAAGAGTAGGTTGTTCTTTTGGAGATTAACACTCTCCATCAGTGGTATCAGAGCAGGTATCAGAGCATCAGTGGTATCAGAGCAGGAGACATCAAAATCAAAGAAAGGAGGTTCCCGATTGCTGCGGTTACAAAGAATTCAACAACTGAAGAACTAAAAGGTGAAAGCTTGAAGGCAAAACGTGAGGAAGAGATCATACGATAGCAAGAAAGACAAACGGAGTCTAATTTGAAGCAAAGGTACATACATTATTCATAAAGGTTGAAGATTTCAACACACAGGAAGACACAAGATGGGAGATTCTCTGCAGATAGAGAAACTGGATAGGGAAAACTATCCTGCGTGGTCAATGAGGATGGAAGCTCATCTTATGAGCAAAGATTTGATAGCTTATATCACAGGAGAAGAAGAAAAGCCACAGTTCAAAGATCCTAGTGTTCCGACTAGGGAAGAGTTAGCAGATTTGAAAAACTGGATGAAGAAAGATGCGCAAGCTAGAAGCATTATCTATATGGCAGTAAATGATTACTTGTTACCTCATATTCGAGGTCTTGAAAGTGCAACGGACATTTGGAATGCATTGGAGGAGCATTTCCAGAATACTACTAAGTCAAGGAAGGCATCCTTATGGGCAGAGTTTACAACTTTCAAGAAGAAGGCTTCTCAGTCCATTTCGGACTATGTGACAAGGATGAAAGACATTGCAGATGCATTAGGAGCTGTTGATGAAGACATTCAGGAGGATAAATTGGTAAGGCAAATTCTTACAGGCTTAAGAGGTGATGACAAATGGAAGCCGTTTATTTTGTCTACAGAGTTATCACTTGACCATTTCACTCCAGATTTAAATCAGTTGTTAGGTCATATGCTAACATTTGAGAATGATGTTAAAGGAGATGGTGACAAGAGTGCAGGTCATGCAATGTACTCAAAAGATAAAAAGAAGAATAGCAAAGGAAAGCAACAAGCAAATGAAGATGAAGGAACAACTAGCCAAGCCAACTTCCTAAGAGGAAGAGGAGGTGGCAAAGGTAGAGGAAGAGGCAGAAACAACAAAGATGGAGGTAAAGCTTGCTGGATTTGTGGTAAGACAAATCATTTAGCTAATGATTGTTGGCACAATACTCAAAGTAATAATGGATATAGTCAAAGTTACAATGCAAGAGGAAGAGGTGGCAGAAATCAAAGAGGAAATTTCAGAGGAAGAGGTGGTAGGAGTTACTTTGGAAGAAATGCAGGTAGAGGATTCCAAAGTCAACAATATAACAATACCTACTACAATTACGCTTCAGAACAGAAGGAGGATTCAACGTTGATATTAAATGCTACTTGTGAAAGGCAGAATGAAGATCAAAGAGTCTTCTACATTGACTCAGGATGTAGCAATCACCTGAGTGGAAACATATCATTGATGACTGATTTGGAGAATAAAGTTTCTAATCATGTTGTTCAAACAGGTGACAACACAAAGCATAAAGTGAAGTCGATTGGATCAGTGAAAGCCAAAGACGGTAGTACCTTATTGGGTAAGGTTTTGTATGTTCCTACAATTCCTAAGAATTTGATAAGTGTAGGACAAATTGTTGAAAAGGGATATGAAGTAAGATTCACTAATGAAGGAGTATACGTGGAAGATCCCAGTCAAGGGTATAAACAGATTGTTTCAGGAAAGAAAGAAGGAAGACTGTTTACACTGAAGATTCAAGGCAACATTGGTCAGGCCATGTTTACATATGAAGGACAGAAAATTTCTGAGTTAGATTTTTGGCACAAAAGGCTTGGACATTTCAATGAAAGAGGTATTAAAGATATGGTTAACAATAGTTCGGTGCTTGGATTGCCTAATGTTGCAGGTCAACATATGACATACAAATGTGAGGCATGTCAATTAGGTAAAGCTCATAAGAATTCTTACTCCAAGCATGGTTTTATGTACTCAGAGAAGCTTGAGTTGGTACACACAGATGTGTGGGGACCATCAAAGGATTTCAGTATAAATGGATCAAGATATTATGTGATTTATGTTGATGATGCTACTAGATGGATCACTATCTATGTGATCAAGGATAAGTCAGAAGTATTCAATACATTCAGACATTATCATGCGTATGCAGAAAGAACTACAGGTCATAGACTGAAGAGACTAAGATCAGATGGAGGGGGAGAGTATTTCTCCAACGAATTCAGTGACTACTTATGGAATGCAGGTATAAAAAGGGAAATTACTTGCAGATATTCTCCTCAACAAAATGGTGTAGCAGAAAGGAGGAATAGGACTCTTGTTGAGTTTGCAAGGTCCATGATGAATGAGAAAAATTGCCCTAATTATTTGTGGGCTGAAGCTGTAAATACAGCTACTTATTTGGTCAATAGGTTACCATGTAAAGCTTTGCAGGGTATGACACCATATGAAGCTTGGTGGGGTAAAAGACCTACTCTAGATCATTGCAGAGTATTTGGATGTGTGGCATATGCATATGTGCCATCACAATTAAGACACAAATTGGAACCTAAAGCTGAAAAATATGTTTTCATTGGTTATGATGACAGACAGATGGGATACAGGTTGTGGAATCCATCCACAAAACATTTTCTGGTTTCGAAAGATGTTACGTTTGATGAGCAAAGTTCTTGGTATGCAGGAACAGTTAATAACAATACAGGTGATGAAGAAGAAGTGAGTCAAAAGAAAGGTAAATCAAAGGTTCAAATAATTGATGAAGAAGAAAATTATGAAGTGCAGGAAGAAGTTGAAGAAAGGCCAAGATTTGATCCTGAGTGTGAAGAACCAGAAACCTCAAGGACTGGAGAACTCAGAAGGTCATCAAGAAATAGATGGCAACCTACAAGGTACAGTTATGATACTTCATTTTTGGCTACGAAAGATTATGCTTACATAATGAAAGTAGATGAAGACCCTTCTACATATGAAGAGGCAAAAGGTAAGGAAAAATGGGAAAAAGCTATGCAGGAAGAACATGATGCATTGGTGGAAAATCAAACATGGGATTTAGTTCCTAAACCAAATAGCCAGAAGATTATTGGATGCAAGTGGGTCTACAAGACCAAAAGATTTGCAGATGGAAGTGTGTCTAGATACAAAGCTAGACTTGTTGTCAAAGGATTTGCTCAAACATATGGAGTTGATTATGATGAGACTTATAGTCTAGTGGCAAAGATGACAACCATCAGAACACTCATAGCTGTTGCTGCGAGCAAAGGTTGGAAGTTATGTCAGTTAGATGTGAAAAATGCTTTTCTGAATGGTTATATTTCAGATGATGTGTTCATGGAGCAACCTCAAGGGTTCAGAGATAAAAAATATCCAGATCATGTGTGCAAGCTCAAGAGAGCTTTGTATGGCTTGAAGCAGGCTCCAAGAGCGTGGAATTATAGACTTGTAAAGTTTTTGAAAGAACTTGGTTTTCAGGTGTCTGAAGCAGATAGTAGTCTGCTTATAAAAGCAAGTGATAATGGTTTCATATACATGTGCATATATGTTGATGATATAATCCTTACAGGAACAGATGAGTCAGGTATACAAAGACTCAAAAAGCAAATGGAAAAGGAGTTCAAGATAAGTGACTTGGGAGACTTGTCATATTTCTTGGGTATGGAGATCACATATACTCAGCATGGAGTATTCGTGACCCAAGAAAGATATTTGAAGAACTTGTTAATCAAGTTTAAAATGAATGATTGCCGGATAGCACCTACTCCAATGGAGGTGAATCACAAACTGAGTAAGTTTGGTGGAGAAGAATTCAAGGATGTGAGACAATATCAGAGTTTGGTTGGTAGTCTTATCTATGCTACGTTAACCAGACCTGATTTATCATATGCAGTAGGAGTATTGTCTCAATTCATGCACTGTCCAAGGAAAGAACACTGGATTGCAGGACAAAGGGTGTTGAGGTACATTAAGGGTACACTCAAAGAAGGTTTGTATTATGGTTTTACATCAGATACAAATATCAAAATATACAGTGATGCAGATTGGGCAGGTAATCCAGATGACAGAAGGTCAACCTATGGATACATGTGTTATGTGGGAGATAAGCTAATCTCATGGTGTTCCAAGAAGCAACATACAGTTGCTTTGTCTTCTACCGAAGCTGAGTACAAAGGCATGGTCGAAGCCGCAAAGGAAGTGATTTGGCTAAAGACTTTAATGAAGAGTTTTGACACTATACAGAGGATACCAATTATATTTGGAGATAACATGAGTTCATTATATTTAGCTGCTAATCCTGTTTTTCATGCCAGGACTAAACACATTGAGATTCAGTATCACTTTCTAAGAGAGAAGGTGATGGATAAAGAGATTGAAGTAATCCATACTTCAACGAAAGATCAGATAGCTGATATGCTTACAAAAAGTTTGGATGGACCTAAGTTACAAAGGTTTAAAGATATGGCAGGAATAAAGAAGACAGAGAAAACCTCAATTGATGATTGAGGGGGAGCTGTTGGTGCAAGACAATCAACAATTGAAGGTCTTCAAGTCTGCAGAAATTTCAGCAAAAATTTTCTTAAACAGGTCACCGGAAGGTCACCGGAACAGTACCGGAAGGTCACAGGAAAGTTACCGGAATGTTACCGGAATTGATCAGTTTTACAGTTTTCAGTTCATGAAGAGTTGGAAGATAAAAGGAGGAAGAAAAGAACAAATTTTGAAGCATGGAAGAGAACCGGAAAAATTGTACACATATGTACAGTAGTATAGTCTGCGTTATAAGCTTGTACAAATTTATCTATAAATACCTGAAAGTGTCGAGGCGCATAAGAAGAGATGAGAGTAGAAGAAGAGGGAAGAATGAGAGGCATATAGACAATAGAAGAGAGATATAGAATAAGAGAGAATGAGAAGTTAGATGTCATGAGACATATGAAAAGTTAGTTGAGTTTTCCTCTCATCACTCAACTGTAACTGTCTGAGTAATCGAAAAATACTGCGCCGAAATTTCTGTGTGTTTTCATCTGTGATAGATGATTTGTGAAATCCTTTTGAGGATATCTAAGTCTATAGTTAATCAATCTATAGCTTAAGTTTCAGAGTTTAATTGTAAACAGAAACCGAGAATTGTCAGTAGGAACATTCATATGTGTTGAGTGTTTAAAGTTTACTAAAACAGGCGCAATTTCGGTGATCAATGTTTTGATCATTTCTCAGTGCATACTTTAAAGGTTTGCATGACTGAGGGCTTAATCTTTAAGTTAGAAGATAAGCTACTCGTAACCAGAAGCATTTGCTTAAACGGGTTCTATTCAAGAAGAACCAAGTCTTAGAAGTTGCAGGTGTAAAACAGACTGTTCAGAATGACAGTTTCAGACATAGGTAACTTGTGAAGGTGATTTCTCAAGTTATACTAAATTTTTAAGTAACTTTAACTTGAAGGAGGTGCGCAATCTCTAGGCGACACTCCATACAAAGTTTCATAAAAACCTTTACATGTTTGTCGGATTAATTTGAAGAAACTGTGCAGCAGAATATTTGTGTGGTGAAGTTTTGACTTACTCTTGGTATAGAGGTGCTCTAATCACAAGAGTAGGTTGTTCTTTTGGAGATTAACACTCTCCATCAAAAGTGTCCTCCTGCTACACCATGGTGAGAAGTTTTGGCCACCAAAGACTTGCGAATAAAATTGCCTTAATCACTTGGTCTCGTCCAAAGTGTCCTCCTACTCTTGAGGTATTCACCCTCATGGACACACAATCGTAGGTACTTGTCTCTTCCACACTTGTATAGATTATCACCTATGAGTGTGTAATCTAGTGCTTCTTGTTCTAAGCTCTTTTGTCTAGGCAGTATAATCTTTGGAGGGAATGTGTTCATCCTCAAGAAGTCTATCAAAGTTTTGCTCCAATCTTGCACGAACGACATGATATAGAGTGCCATGTTCTACTGGTGGTCTAATCATGCACAACGTTGGCGTTCCTTGCACACCCTATGGACATCTACTTCCATTGTTGGCCAATATACAACACAACCTATCTATACAAAACAAGCTCTTCTTGCTATTAGGAGCTTCAAGTGAGAATGTCCTATCTACGTCATCATAATGGCTATAAGGCATCTAGTCTTACTCTCTCAAGCGCACCCTTCCCTACTAGCATTTATAATCACTTCTTATTGCAACTTAAAATCTTCTTTTATTCGCTCAGAACATCATGAAATGAAAAATATGATATGAATGAGCTCAAAATATACAAAAAAAAACAAAAAATGGGCAGATCAAATATAATACATTCACATGACAATGTTTTTTAGCAGCATCAACAACATCATAATTATCTTCTTCAAGCAGTTCTTGATCTATCTCGTGCTCTTCTTCATTTCTTTTCTTGAATAAATTTACTCTTTTTCTTGAATGAAAGATATTAAAGGAGGACCATTAAATTTGCAAAGCTCATACATACCATTATTAAATACAGACATAACTACATATGTCCCAAAATTTCTTTTATTCAGTTTCTTTCTTGCATCATACTTAGTATCAAAGGTACTGTCTTACACCAATACTGAGTCATTAATATCAATCTTACACGGCCTAAGTTTATTACTTTTGTTAAAGTAAATATTTTTTAACCTTCACTTCTTTATCTTTTGTACTACTTCTTTTAGGTTATCATTTTCTTGTTTTAATTGTTTAATTCTTAGTGATAATAATTCTTCTCTTGTCATTTCATCATTCCAAGGGAGTGTCATCCATGTCAGAATCCAAGTCTGGATAAGGAAAACTAGTTTTTGACAATACAACACTTCAATAGGCATAAATCCTATTGACTGAGTGTATGTCATCCTATTATCCCATAACAAAAATGGCACATATATAGGCCACTGCTTTATGTCTCCATTGCAAGATTTAGAGATTGCCTTCATAATGGAAGGGTGACCTCTTTTTATCTTCTCATTAGCGTTGAAGTTATAGGCAATAGTGAGAGACAAACAAATCCCATGTTGATCAAAGAATTCCTTTGCCTCTCTTGCATCTAATTCTCATTGATCCATAAGTACTTTCTCGATATATCCCAATCATGAAATCACTGCGTCTAAAAGAAACATGCATAAATTATAAGTAGTCTTTGAATGAAGAGCTCCACCTTCCACATGGTTAGTCAAGTCCTCTCTAGCAAGTACTATGTATCTCATTGTTGGTTTTTGAGGTTTGTGGAAGCATGTGAATAGCACAAGGAAGAAGAAGAAGCTTGGAGCACAACACATGATACTGAATGTATACATAGGACAATGTACAAAGATAAGTAGCCCGTTAGGGTTATGTGCGTATATACAAGCCAAGGGGAAAAACCTCCTAAAGAGGGAAAAACGTGCCCCAGTGGTCCTAATGTGTTCACACACATTACCACCTAAATATATCAACAAATCCCCCCTAAGAGTGATGCGGTGAATAAGGAGCTGGAACTCATGTATAAGGAAGTGCCAAGCTATGTGGAAACAATCCACAAAAGGAAGTAAGCCCAAAGCTTTGTGGAAAGCTTCAAATGTTTCCCTAGGCAGAGCCTTTGTGAAAAGGTCTACAATGTTCTCCTCTGTGGGCACATATGCCAAATTGATCTCTCCAATGGAGAAGCTCTTCTTGACATAATGATAGTGCACCTCAATGTTCTTAGTGCAAGCATGGAACACATGGTACCTCGCAACTGCCAATGCACTCTGACTGTCAATAAAGATGGTGGCGGTAGAAGACTGACCAACACTCAAATTAGTCATAAGGCATATGAGCCACACACAGTCAACAGTCACTGTGAAAGCTGCCCTATACTCAGCCTCACAACTCAAAGTGGCCATAGTAGATTGCCTCTTGCTCAACCAAGATATGCATGAGATACCAAGCATGAAACAAAAACCATTGGTGGACACACGAGTGTCGTAGCAACCAACCCTGTAAGTGTTAGAAAAAGCATGTAAATCTGGTGGTAGTGATTCCCCCTTGGGATAAAACAATCCAAGTAGATGGGTACCACTCAAGTAGTGAAAGATGCACTTAACCACCTACCAATGCTTGACACCTAGGTAATGCATAAACCTACTCATTTGTGAGACAAAAAACTGAATATCATGCCGAGTAATGCGTAAGTAAATCAAGCATCCAATAGCATGATGATAAAGAGCAACATCAAATGCATCTCCAACATCATGAAAACTCAATCATAAACATGTTTCCATAGGAGTGGCAATAGGTTTGCAATCTTCAAGTCCAAAAAATTGTAATAATATATCAATATATTTTGTTTGACACAAAGCTATTCTGTCATCAACTTGCTCAAACTGACCGCATGTAAATCAGCCTTAAAATCAGCAGTATGCTTCTCATCAGGACCAGTGAGCAGCATGTCATTAGCATAGACAACAATGATCAGAAGCACATTATTTTCATGCTTAACATATAAGGTGCTCTCAGTTGGACTGTTCTCAAAACCATGGACAATCAAGTAGACATATAATGCCTTTTTCATACCAAGTGCGTGGTGCTTGCTTCAAACCATATAATGCCTTTTTCAACTTGCACACTTTGTTTTCATGACGTTTCTACACAAAACCATGGGGATGGAAAACATACACTTCTTCATGCAAGTCACCATTCAAAAATGCAATTTTAATGTCCAACTATTGTATGTTCCAACCATGATGAGGTGCAAGTGCACAGATGCTACAAACAATATTCATTCGGCATGTAGGAGCAAAGGTCTCATAAAAATAAATGCCTCTTTCTTGAGCATAATCCTTTGCAATAAGCCTAGCGTTATACTTGTCAACTGTTCCATCGGGTTTACCCTTCAGCTTGTATACCCACTTAGTGCCAATGGCCTTCTTGCCAGGAGGCAAGTCACGTAAAGATCAATCATCATTTTTCATTATAGCATCATATCCTAATTGCTTAGTAGCCATCCAATTTTCAAAATTTTATGCTTCATCAAACAAAACAAGCTCATTTTTGCATCACAAAGACTAGAGGTAGCCATAGCATAGCAATCAGATGCAAAAGAAACACTATAAGAGCTTAAAAAAATATGACATGCAAGAGGTGCATCTAATTTGCTAGCTTGCAAAGTCTACACAAGCCATTTTGGCATTAGTTTTTGCCTCCTCAATATTAGCTCTCTCATCAACAAGTGCATCATGTAAATTTGCATAAAAAATGGAATGATCTACATCATCATATGAAACCTGTAAAGATTGAGAAATTGCCTCATTTAGACTAGCACTAGAGTGTACACCTATAAAAAGAGGCAAAAAAGTGTCATACATATCTTTGGATTTAACAAATGTCTCCTTAGTACATGAAAGTAATGGCATAATTGCATCTTCCACAAAAACAATATCATGGCTAACCAAAATGCGTTTAGTCTATGGATGATATAGATGATAACATTTGCTTTCAGAATTGTATCCAACAGAAATAAATTTCAGTGCTTTATCATCCAATTTCCTATGTTGTTGTTCAGGCACTAATGCATATGATAGAAAATCAAAGACATGCAGATCAGCAACAGATGGCTTGGGACCATGCCAAGCCTCATATGGAGTGATAGACTACAATGATTTAGTGGGACACTGTTAAGTACATATGCTACACACATAATAGCCTCAAGCCAGAAACTGTGGTAAAGCCTAACTCTTGACCATATACATTTCCACATGAGAGACCTAATCTCCCTTTGAGAAAATCCATTTTTTTGAGGTGTATATGGCATTCTATACTGATGTTTTATCCCACATTCAGCCAGAAATGCGTTAAAGTTAGAAGACCTATATTCCCCCCCTCGATTAGAATAGAGGGTGCCCATTTTACATGCTGACAAATTTTCAACCAAAACCAGAAACTGTTTGAAGCACATAAACACTTCAGACTTTTTTTTCAGTAGATACACCCATGCATTCTTGGAAAAATCATCAATGAAAGTCACAAAGTAAAGGTAATTCCCAAAAGAAGGTGTCTGCATAGGACCACATATATCAATATGAACAAGCTTTGATTTTTGAGTAGCTCGAATTGAACCATCTTTTGGGAAGGAGAAACACTGCATTTTGCCCAAAATACAACCTTCACAAAAATATTTACCATGTGCCTCAAGTTTGGGCAGAGAGGACACCATTTTAGATTTCTACAAGCATAACAAACTAGCAAATTTCAGATGATCAAATCGTGCATGCCAAAGCTTTGCATATGACATAGCCTAAGAATCTTGAACAACACACGATGAATCATTCATAGATTTTATAATATATGAGCATAAATAGCCCATGACATAACATGCTAGAAGCAATAATGACATTGCCATTTGACAGATCATGAACTATACATCAGTCATCAACAAATTTCACAACCTAGCTGACCTTAGCTAATGCTAAAACTGATAACAGATTTTTCTTGATCCCGAGCACAAATAAAGCATCTCACAATGTAAAACAAGTACCATCAGCAGTAGTCAGAATAATCTTACCAACTCCCATAATAGGATAAGAGGAGTTTTTGGCACATGTGATAGTATTCCCTATAGGGATAGGCTCAAGTGAAGTGAAGAAACTACACTGTGAGGTAATATGTTTTGTTTCACCACTATCAAAGTACTGTATTTGCGGTAAAACCACCAGTCATTTAAAACATCTAAGTCTACTATAGAGATACACTGTTCATGAGAAGATGGGTCATATCTACAAACAATGGTAAATGCCCATTCTTGATTCTGCACAAGATTAGCAGACTCTGTTTTGGGTGTAGAGGCCTCTCCAACAACCATTCCAATCTCTTTCTTCTTTGCCTCTTTTGTAGCTAGTTTTGGACAATTCTTTATGACATGATCATTTCCTTTAGAGTATTTATAGAAAAAATTATGCTTTTTTGTTTCCTCCTCATCTCTATCATCTTTCTTGGATCGTCCAAAGTTAGCATATTTCTACTTACTAGTAGATGAGATCCATTTACCTTTGTCCTTTTGACTAGTAAGGAAAGCTTGATCTGCAACATGCATAATGGACCTGTTCTACCTAGATTGATCTTCTTGCAATAGAACATAGACTAACTCCTCAAATTTTAAGGCATTTGGATTTCCTTTCATCATCAATTGAAGAGTAGAAGCAAAACTCTAATATGAATATGGAAGACTATTCAAAAACATTTGTACAAGTGAACTATCAGGCAAGATTTCATAAGTAGAAATCAACTGCTCCTTCAAGGCTTTGATCTTTGTCAAAAAACTATCCATGGAATCTCCTTTAATCATGTGCTCACTCTCCAATTTTTTATAGAGTTAAGAAACACGAGCCTCATTGTTACATAATCCTAGTAGGAGATGGTTGAACCACGCCCTAAGAGAGAGGATTAGGAAGTAATCCTCAACCATGGCTTTTGGGGCAAGTGGTTAGCCCATCGCACTCCTAACCGGGAGGTTGTGAGTTCAATTCCCAACATTGGTATCAGAGCCTAGTTGAGAAATTGGGCGACATGGAGGTTCGTGCCTCATTTGTGGGCACTTGGAAAAAGCACTTATCCGTAGTGAGTGTGAAACTGACCTTGGATGAAGGCGCATGGGCATTTGGGCACCCACGAAGGGTGGGATAGGTCCAAATTCGGTCCATGTGTTGGAGTTTGAGGTTGGTGGAAGCACTCATGCATGGAAAGTGGGTCCAAGAGTTAGAAGGGTCCACAGGTGAGCATTGAGGACAATGCTCAGTTTAAGGGGGAAGGAATGTTACATAATCCTATTAGGAGATGGTTGAACCACGCCTTAAGAGAGAGGATTAGGAAGTAATCCTCAACCATGGCTTTGGGGCAAGTGGTTAGCCCATCGCACTCCTAACCGGGAGGTTGTGAGTTCAATTTCCAACACTCATTCCTTGCCTATTATAAAATGGTAAATGCATCCCAAGCATCCTTTGTTGTTCTATAAGAGCGAATGTGAGGAATAATGGCACGTTTGACATACAAGACAATCAATGCATGTGCTTGCGCATCTCTACCATCCAACAAAGTTGCTCTACACTAGGTGCAGTAGGAACCACAACACTAAAAGGAACCTAAAGAATATCACCATCTTCAATGCCATATGCATCCCCTTTAGAACTATGTTTGCAGGTGTAATAGGAAGTTTTTCAACACCCTGCACAATATTCTAGAATCCTTTTGCAACCAATACATGATGCATCATATAAGCCCATAATGGGTAATTGGTACCATCCAACTTATCCTTAACAACCAACATACAGAATACATCACTACTTTCAACCATGACTACTGACTAAAATACCCTGATGTAGATAGATGAATGTATCTCAAAACATTGAACATAACTACCCTATCTAGTTTTCCTAAACTTGTAGCAGACTTTGAGGTGCTTATACTGGCAAACCAAAACCTTTATATATCTTTGGCATAAAAAGATGAAATTGTTTGCATAGGAACTATGATAGTGCATGTCGAGGCCAAAATGAGCTCAGATCATGATTTCAACACAACATAATGAGCTGTTTTGAACTCCTAATCACCTTGAGTATGCTCACCAATTTTCATGCAATTCTAAGACTGTGATTGGAGGGGTGTCGATGATGCCCTAGATGAAGCGGCGACCAATTGTGATACCAAGTATTCGAGTTTGAGGTCTGTGAAAGCACACGAATAGCACAAGGAAGAATAAGAAGCTTGGAGCACAACACACGATACTAAATCTATTACTAAGAGAATGTAAAAAGATAAGTAACCCATTAGGGTTATAGGTGTATATACAAGGCGGGGGAAGAAACCTACTAAAGAGGGAAAAAAGTGCCCGGTTGTCCTAATGTGTTCACATACATCACTACCTAAATATATCAGCACTCAATTTATCAACTCTTTTGGGCATGGTTACAAGGTCAACCCACTTATATTGAATACAAGGAGGGTAAGTCATGTGTAATGGGTCTCTATGTTTAACTAAAAAATGAACTTGAGATGTGGCACAAGTTCTCACAAAGTCTTGAACACTCACATATGTAACTGGCCACCAATAGGCTACCCTAATCTTCTCATACATGTAAAATCCTTGGTGACATGCCCATAAGGTTGAATGCTTTTCTGTAATGGCCTTGCTTTGAAGACTCTGATTACTCAGTACACGTTGTGGATTCTTCACCTTTCCTTTAGCATGTTTCCAAATAAAGTCATCCTTCAGGAAGAAGCAATAAGACTTTTTCTTGATGAATCTAAACTTATTTGTGGAATGGCCTAAGGAAGGTTTTCAATGAACTTATATAATTTCTTATGTGTTTCTATTCTCCATGATATTCATTCTCGTGGAATCACTCATAAACATAAACTAGTGGATCATATCTCATCATATTTTTCTCTTTCTATCTCATGATCATCAGAATCATCATCAAAATTTTCTTTTGAAAGCATATCAGCAATTGTATTTAACTTTCTAGCTATGAGGACAAAAGCTAGATTAATATAGTTTACATATGAGATCCACCTAAGCATCACAATATTCAGAGAAGAACAATTAGAAATCATAACAATCAGAGGAAGACAATCAGTCTCTACTACAGTATTAGCCTCATAATTCTCTCTTAATTTGTGGATAGTTCTCTCTTAATATTGTTTATCATATTTCAATGTAGTCGCCAATCCCCATAATTCTCTCTTAATTTATGGATACTTTCCCTAAGTGTCATGTAATATCTTTGCACCAAAGAAAACTGCGTATCTCTACCCCTCATCATCATCTTGACCTATGACCCAAACTATACCAATAGGGCTAGTACCAATGGTCAAAATACTAGGCTTTTAACCTAAATAATCAACATGCTTCAGAATTGGAGCTTCAATTAGCAGTTGGTTCAGTTTATGCATGGCTATTGACTGATTTTTTGTCCAAATAAATTTCTTTTTCTTTCACAATAGATCATATAAAAGGTTTGCAACATGAACGAAAATGAGGAAGCCAGATATCATAGAAGACACATGCTCCTAAGAATCTCCTTACCGTGCTGACATTACGACACACCTTAGAAATTTTCCTAATGGCATCAACTTTATGTGGGTATGGATTTTGGACATAATGTCCACATAGATGTCCTACAACGAGAACCTCCTTGACTCCAAAAACAAATTTCTCTAGAGAAAATGTTAGCCCGGCCTCTTTGAATCTCTCAAAACTTTTTCTCACAATTAGAGATATGGTTGCTAACATACTTCTTACAATCAGAAGCATCTAGAGTATCATCTTTCATCTTTCCTCATAACCCTTTATTGGAATATTGTTAATATGACCTAAAAAATTTGTCGCTCCCTTTGGCAAAGTACACATCTGTACAAGGCCTAGTGACTCTTCATGGTAGTGATGTCTCTGCTCTCAATAGATAATTGAAATTGGTCATACCTTGAATACAGATCACTGATGGAGTAGATGGAATACCCAACAAATGTTTTAACAAACTCATCTATTATAGGTCCTCTTCCTACATTTCTAATAGTGACTTTGTTCACACATTGAAAATCCTAAATGAAATGAAGCTTCCCATTCTTATTTGGCACCGTGAACGATCTATTCGAATATACTGTTGAAGATGCCTCCAATATTTGCATGGATATCTTTTCCATTGACAATCTCATCAACTCTAGTAAATGAGCTTTTGGGGTTGGAATAGGTCAAACATTCTTTGGAATATGTGGCATCTCTAAAGATAATCATGGGTGAAACTTGTATCAGATCCGCATAGTCTATCTCATGTGGTAAAAGAGCAAATGCTTTCTAATGTCTCTTGATAACTTCTATAATTTTTTTTTTCTTTTTTTGTAAGAAAGATTTTTTCACCAAACAAGAAAGAAAGATTTTTTCACCAAACAAGAAAGAAAGATTTTTTCACCAAACTTAATTAGCTTAATAGTCTCACTAGTAAAGTGATGCCATATCAACTCTTGTTTTCTCAACATAGGGTCATTAGAAACTCTCAAATACTTTTCACAACTATCTCTCAGTAATGGTTGAGCTATGGGTTTGATTTTCTTATCAACCGTCTTGTACTTAGTATTTATATTCACTTCATGATTTGCAAAAAAAACAACAATTAAATCACATTCTCGAATAGAACTGAGCATAATGATTTCTAATGTCTCTTTTCCCTGAAGTGCTTGCTCAAGTTCTTCCAGAATAGTCGAACTACTTAGAGAGTAAATTATGTTTTCAGTCCTTTTTTTTTTTTGAGTACAACGAGTTGGTAAGACAAACACCCGAACTCGTAAGGTAGAGGCACCCTTCTTGGGGAACTCTGAGGCATCCAGCCCTAGGCGGGTCCTGTTAGAAATCAAGCCATTTCCCACCATTGTCTCGCTCAATAGTGGATCTTAGTGAAAATTTTGATCAAAATATGCCCCATATTCC
>CM035435.1:117755758-117910758 GCA_020310875.1 Ceratopteris richardii | reverse complement strand
AGGTTACATGTACATGGGCTTCAGAATTTTCTTTAAATATACACATGGTGCATTTGAAGGGTTAGGTTCAACAATACAATTAGTTTTCTAGAGAGGTAAAGTTTCCTCAAGTTCTTAGTTAAATATGGTTACAAGGGTTGATTCTAGGGTTTTTCTCTGAGGCTCATGGGGTTTTGAAGGGTTAATCAAACAATGGACTTTATACGAGTAGAAATACATTTCCTAGGGTTTTCTTGGGTCAAAAGGCTCACTTAAAGTACAAATGAGAGCTCCATTTACCCTCATTTAATTCAATCAAGCATTTGAACAAATACAATTATTTCCTTCTTCTTGCGGACAAATCATCAAATCACAGTCAATAAAAAGTAAAATAATAAAAAGAAATAAATTTTAAAAATTTTTGGTACACAATCCCCGAGGGTTTTTATCCCAATAGTGGTGTATGATGAGAGTGAAATTATGGTGTGATTGTCAATGTGTGATAAATGGTAGGATGGAGATAGGAGTTGCAATGGTAATTGATAATGAGGGATAACAATTGGATGATTTATAATGAGGAATGAGGATATTGACTAATGATGGGATGATTGTGATAACGAAGTGTGATGAGGTTATCCATATTTTTGGTTGAAGGCATTTTTTTAATGATGTGAGGAAAATGCAAGAGTTTGATTGGATCATGAACCATAAGGTATTGTTGATGGTCTATGATAAATGATAGGATGACATTTAATGAATTATGTAAGGTGATAACCACTTAATGGTAGGGTGGTGGTATCAAGTGGCAATGGTTAATGATCTATGATGACTATTATGGGATATGAAATGTGTGGTTTGGAGGATCGATTAATCATGTGCAATTGGGGATGAGAATGATAAGTGAGGGAAGACCAATAATAGGATGATGGTGATTGTTAAGTGATGGAGTGATAGATGTTGTATGATGATGGACTTAGGGTGATGGAGTGTTGAAAGGGAGGATCCACAATCGATTTCGTGGTGGATGATAGGTAATAGAGGATGTAGTCATTAATGATTTGAGGGTGGAATCAATGGTCTATGATTGATAATAGGGTGAAGGTCTGAAGTGATGTGATAGGGTGATCTATGGTGGGTAATAGGGAAGATGGTGAGTGATAAGTGTTGGGGTGATGGTCAATGGTGTTGATCAATGACAGTCAGGGTTTGACAAGTTTTAGATGTTCTTTGATGATAATAATTAGCTTTTATTGATGGATTTTGTGTTGATATATTTCCATAGTGATGTGTGAACAGACTTAGGACCATCGGAGTACTTTTTTCCCTCTTTAGGAGGTTTTTTCCCCATATTATATATACACCTCTAACCCTATTGGGTTACTTATCTTTGTAAATACACTTAGTAATTAATTTAGTGTTGTGTGCTGCTCCAAGATTCTTCTTTTTCCTTGTGTTCTTTGTGTGCTTCTTTAGACCTCAAACTCCACCAATTGCTATCAGACCAGGTCACCGCTTCATCTAGGGCATCCTCGACACCCCTCCAATCATAGTATGAAAATTCTATGAAAATTAGGGAGCATACTCAAGGTGATTAGGAGTTCAAAGCTACTTTGCTCTCTAGAATCAAAATTTTGATCTAAGCTCGTTTGGCCCTCTGAATGCACTATCTCAGTACTTGTGCAAGTAATTTTGTCTTATGTACCAAACATATATACAAGTTTTGGATGGCAAGTACAAGCATCTCAAAGCCTTCTACAAGTTTAAGAGAGCTTGGACTATCAGTGAAGATAGTGGTGGTAGAAGACTGACCAACACCCAAATCAACCATAAGGCATCTAAGCCACACACACTCGATAGTCACTATGAAAGCTACCCTATACTTAGCCTCACAACTAGAAGTGGCCACAATAGGTTGCTTCTTGCTCAACCAATATATGCATAAGCTACCAAGCATGAAGCAAAAACCACTAGTGGACACACGAGTGTCATAGCAACCTGCCCAGTCAGATTAAAAAAAAAACATGTAAATCTGGCTGTAGTGATCCCCCCTTGGGATAAAACAATCCAAGTAGCCGGGTACCGCTCAAATAGTGAAAGATGTGCTTAACTGCCTACCAATGCTTGACACCTAGGCAATGCATATACTTGCTCATCTATGAGACAACAAACTGAATATCTAGCTGAGTAATGCATAATTAAATCAAGCATCCAATAGCTTGATGATAGAGAACAACATCAAATGCATCTCCAACGTCATGAAGACTCAATTGTAAACCTATCTCCATAGGAGTGGCAATAGGTTTACACTCTTCAAGGCCAAAACATTGCAATAACATGTCAATATATTTTGTTTGACACAAAGCTATTCAGCCATCAACTTGCATAAAATAAATGCCCACATAATGATGCAAATGCCCCAACTCTAACATCTCAAATGAGGCATGCAAATCAGCCTTAAAATCAGCAATATGCCTCTCATGAGGACTAGTGAGCAACATGTCATCAACATACACAACAATGATCAAAAGCACAACATTTCCACACTTAACATATAAGGTGCTCTTAGTTGAACTGTTCTCAAAACCATGTGCAATCAGATAGGCATGTATTTTTTCATACCAAGCACGTGGTGCTTGTTTCAAACCATATAAAGCCTTTTTTGGCCTCCACACTTGGTTTTCATGACCTTTGTGCACAAAGTCACAGGGCTGAAAAACATACACTTCTTCATGCAAGTCACCATCCAAAAATGCAATTTTAATGTACAACTAATGTACATTCCAATTGAACAGGTGCAACTACCAAAATATAGGTCAATTGCTAGAAGCATTCATCGTAGAATTTTCCAAGAGTGGCATCAGTCATAACACGTCATCCTTGAACCACAGCTTCAAGTTGACACCCCAAGAAATAGTTTGGCTAGGTGGACACGGATCTAAGAAATATGTGGAAAGTTGTCCCACATCTATTACCTACACAAGCAAAACAAGTTTCCTTGTTTTTAGATGGACTTCTAAGTGGGAAACTTCGATCATATGTATATCCCAAGGATCCAATCACACTAGATCAGTGCTTGAGAATGTGTATTGGCATAGAAGACAACTTGGGTGAGGAGTTAGAATTATCCAAACTCTATAAGGATTTTGACAGTTCTACGAGTCATACTTCCAGACCCTCCACTACAATAGATGAGCTACCCGAGCAAGTTGCCAAGAAACTAGGGGTTCAAAATGGAAAAACACCAAGGGTCACCTCATTGAAGTGATGATATACTTGTAGAGGGGACCACATTGCTAACGTATGCCCCTTAAAAAACTAGAAATGAGAGAAGTGAATGCTCTATATTGCACTATTGAGAGAAAATACACCAACCATACAACTCAAGATTGTTTGTACAATAGGCAAGCTATCATACAAACTTATGAGCAACTTTACAAACAAGGTAGGTATTAGAACCAATACCAATAGCCGTATTATAGGCCACAATAGTATTATAAACCTCAATACCAACAACAATACACCACACCATATAGGTGACAATCGGTCCTAAGAAAACAACTGCCACCTCCTACCAATGTGATTCTCGTTAATTGTGGAGTGATAGAGGAGAACCCTAATAGAGCATTGGTGCCGATGACCCCTTTGGTCTTAGAAAATGACCCTCATGCTCAGATTTTTGACTACAGCCATGAAGACAGTCCACGAGCTTATTACATAGAGTCACCCGATATTAAACCTACACATCATTCTAAAAAGCAACACAAAATCAGTATTAAAACTGACTTCCTTCTTCCTCACGTTAGGAATTGTAAAACTTCCCAAGAGACTTGGGATACATTGTCTTCATATTTTTCCTCCAACACAAGAGCTAGAGAAAATCAATTATGGATTGAGTTTATCACTCAAAGGAAGCAACCCAAGTAGAATGTTTCAGAGTATGTGACCAAGGGTAAAGATTTGGGTGATCAATTGGCAAGCATAGGAGAGGAGATTGAAGAGGAGCAAATAGTGAGAAAAATAATCAATGGCATCATGGCAAATGATAAGTGGGAAGCTTTCACAACTACTATGGACCTTTACATGGACATGTAGATTCTAGATCTTACCACACTCATGGGACAGCTCTTTACTGATGAATCCAAGCTCAACAAAAATGGAGAACCATCAAGAGGTAACAACTCTTTTGCCCTATACACAGATAAAGGAAAGTCTAAAGATAAAGGAGAGAGCAAAAGGGTTGAAGATGAAGGCACTACTTCTCAAGCTAACTATGCAAGGAGAGGTTGAACTCAAGAGGAAGGGGCAGAGGAGGTAAGAAAGGTAGGGAGAGACCTTTCAACTCTTCCCCATGCAACATATGTGGGTTGTCTAATCACACTACAAATGAGTGCTATAGGAACTTCAAGAATCTGAGAGGAAGAGGATATCAAAGAGGTGGCTATTCACTATATTGACTCGGGTTGTTCAAACCATGTAGCAGGCAATGTAGCTCTTCTTTTTTATCTTGAGGAGCCCAAGGGAAAGCACCAAGTGCAGACAGGTGATGACACCAAGCATTCAATGGTCAAGGTAGGAAATGTCAAAACCTCTGATGGGAATAGAAATATGTTGAGTAGGGTTCTTTATGTACGTACTATCACCAAGAATTTGATAAGCATTGGACACATAGTGGAAAACGGTTTGCAGGTTAGATTCAATAAATATGGAGCTTTTGTGGAGGACCCCAAACATGGATTCAAGAGAATTTCCATGTAGAAAAAACAGGTAGATTATTTACATTTGAGCTTGAGGACACTAGAAACATTGCACTTAATAATTAGAAGGATCAAACATTGTCTCAGCTTGAGATCTAGCACAAAAGATTAGGGCATATTGGTGAGAGAACCTTGAAGCAAATATGTAGAGATCAATGTGTGCTTGGGATACCTAATGTATCCAAGCAACACATGATCTGTAAATGTGGTGCTTGTCAGTTTGGTAAATCACAAAGGTTACCTTTTACAAAGAAAGGTTATATGCATAAGGACTATTTGGAGCTTGTCCACACAGATGTGTGGGGACCAAGCAAGGACCCTTCAATTTCAAGCTCAAGGTATTATGTGTCATTCATGGATGATTTCAATAGGTGGACTATCTTGTACTTTATGAAACATAAAGATGAAGTATTCAGTTGCTTCAAGAAGTATCTTGCACTTGTGGAAAATCCAACAGGAAGAAGTCTAAAGAGGATAAGTTCATATGGAGGGGGTGAGTACTTCTCCAATGAATTTGATGCATTTTTGCAGGATAGAGGAATCAAAAGGGAGATTACTACTAGGTATACCCCTTAGCAAAATGGGTAGCAAAGAGGAGAAACAGGTTGATTGTGGAAGTAGCTAGATCAATGCTTAATGAAAAGAAATTGCCAAATTATTTGTGGGCAAAAAGTGTATCTACTACCACTTATCTTATTAACAGGTTACCATCCAAATCACTTGATGGGATGACCCCATGTCAAGCATGGCATGGTAGGAGGCCATCACTTGATCATTGTGGAATATTTGGATGTGTTGCTTATGTGCATGTTCCATCTCAAATAAGAGATAAGCTAGACCCTAAGGCAGAGAAGTGTAGCTTCATAGGGTATGATTTAAATAAGAAAGGATACATGTTTTATAATCCATCCAACAAAGGATTCATGGTCGGTGGAGATGTTGTGTTTGATGAGAATGACTCTTGGTTTGAAAGTGAATGTAGGAAAGTCAAATTACCATATGACTTGGAAGAGGAGTTTCCAAGTCTCAACAAGGAGGAGCCACGTCAAATTGAAGAGATCAAATCAGATGATGAAGACACCATCAACCTAGAAGAGTTCAAAGCATGGAAATCAAAGGGCAAGGCCAAGATGAAGAAGTTGGAAGACTTACCTGAATCATCCAACCAAGCTCTAAGGAGATCACAAAGGGAGAGTAAGAAGCCAATCACATATGGGTATGATACTTCATTAGTTACTAAGCATTCAATTTATCTTGCTAAAGATTTATCACTTGAGGAACCTTCTTCATATGAAGAAGCAAGTAGCAAGTCAGAATGGAAGGAGGCTATGGATGAAGAAATAGAAGCACTCCAAGAGAATGATACTTGGGAACTAGTACCCAAGAAGGAATCAATGAAGGTAATTGGTTCTAGATGGATTTACAAAATCAAAAGGAACTCAGATGGATCCATAAATAGGTTTAAAGTGGCTAGACTTCTGGCTAAGGGTTTTTTTCAAACCCAAAGAGTTTATTATCAAGAGATATTTTCTCTTGTGGCTAAAATGCCGACCATCAGAGTATTGGTAAGTGTGTCTGCATCTAGGAATTGGAATATGTATCAATTAGATGTGAAAAATGCTTTTCTAAATGCTTGGATTTCAAAGCAGGTATTCATGGCTCAACCTCCTAGCTATGAAGACCCAAGCAAGGTAAATTATGTGTGAAAATTGAACAAAGCTCTTTATGGTTTGAAGCAGGCACCTAGGGCATGGAACCATAGGTTAAGTACATACCTTCAAGATCAAGGACTCATGATGAGCAAGGCAGATTCTTCTCTATTTGTCAAGAGAAGCAACTCAAAAATGATATACTTATGTGTGTATGTTGATGACATCATCCATACAGGTAGTGATGCCAATGGCATCAAATAAATCAAGAACTTAATGATGCAGGAGTTCAAAATCAGTGACCTAGGGTTTCTGAAGTATTTTCTTGGACTTGAATTGGTCTACACAAATTCTGGAATTTACATTACTCAAAGGAAATATGTGCAGGACATGTTAAAGACGTTCCACTTAGAGAATGCAAAGGTAGCTAGCACCCCTTTGGAGGTAAATCATAAATTGAGTGCTCATGAAGGTGATTTGCTTGAAGACATTGCAAAATATCAAAGCATAATTGGGAGTCTAAACTATGCAACTTTGACAAAGATTGACATAGCTTATGGAGTAAGTGTTCTAAGTCGATTCATGCATAAACCTAGAGCACCTCACTTGGAAGCTGCCAAAAGGATTTTGAAGTATCTCAAGGGTACTCAAAATCAAGGTTTATACTTTCCATACACATCCGATTTGGACATTAAGCTTTACTCAGATGCAGATTGGGAAGGTTGTAAGGATGACAGAAAGAGTACTTCTAGATATCTTGCTTTTGCAGCAGATAAGCCCATTTATGGTCTTCCAAGAAGCAACCAACTATTGCTCTATCTTCAATAGAGGCTGAATACAACGGATTAGCTAATGCTATACAAGAAGCAATTTGGATTAGATTACTATATTCAGATTTGGGACTTCATACTCATTCACCTATGATTTTTGGTGACAATACAAGTTCTTTGCATCTTGCAGCTAATCATATTTATCATGCAAGAACCAAGCATATAGAAGTACACTATCATTATTTTAGAGAGAAGTTATTGAGCAAGGAGATTCAATTGGCATATGTATCTACAAATATGCAATGTGTAGATTTGTTAACCAAAGCACTTGATGGTACTAAACTTTGTAGGTTTAAAGCTATGATTGGATTGCAGGACATTCGAGAAGAATCAAGGAGAAGTCCAAGCCAAGATGTTTAGCTTGAGGGGGAGTTTTTGGTGCAAATGTCCAAGCCATAACACTTGGCTAGGCATGGATGCAAACATGTGTAACTACATGAAGAAGCATGAGAACCTTAGCTTGTAATTGTTTTGATCATTAACCATTGTAAAAGCTATTTTTACTTGAAGAATCTTGTAATCCCATACATCTCGTGAAGTTTGAAGAACTAAGAGCTATGAGCTATATTTGATGAACTAACTCCTAATTTGGAGGAAGCTCTTTTAGGTAGAAGCAAATTTTGAATTCAAAATTCAAACTTGGAGGTAAATCACTTATAAAAGACTTGGAAAGCTTGCAGCCATGGAGCCCCCATTCTTGAGCTTTTTGTTGATCCTTTGTAGAGGCTAAGTGGATTACACCATAGCTTACTTAGATCACTATCATTGAGTCGTGGTACTTACCAATCCATTAACCCTATTCATAAGTAAAATTAATTTATATAAGTATGCTTTCTTCTATTTCTTAAACGTTTGCCATAAGATACATCTAACTAATTCCTCTACAGTAGACCTCTGCCTCATATAGCCCGCATTGTATTTGAGAAGTGGTTTCGAGACCACAATTGAATCATATTTTCTTTTTATTTTTCTTTGTATTCTTTTTTTCTGTTTTTTTTTCTTTTTCTTTTTCCCATCTTGCAACAGCCATTAATGTACTGCTTGATGTTCTCATTTTTCTCATCCTTGTTTCTTCGCAACTTTTTTGTTTTAAGGAGAAAGGCTTAACCCCTAATCAGAGCAGAGGATCTAGAAGTATGCTACAATCAAAACTAGGATCTCATTTGCTAACTGGTTTCAGAAAATAAAGAAGTCTACTAGTATAAAGTAAATTCACTTTTGCTAAGGGTCGCAGGTCAAGTGTTCCTCTCTCCTATCCTCACGACACATAATAAGTTCCCTAAATCAGACCTTCAACTTATATACATATTCCTACTTTAATTTCCTTTTCATTATTTACGTAATTTTAATAAATTTCCTCTTTATATCAGAAACAAAATATAATCCTAATTATGAAATGCATGAAAAGAAACATTTTTATAAATAGTAAAGAATAATTAGAATTAATTCACCTGATTATTCTTCATCTTCTTCTTCGTCTTCTAGGAAGTCTTCGTCCAACTCGAACTTACTACTAGATCTTCTTTTAAATAGCTTTATTATTTTCCCTGCAATCACATTTCTTAACACAGTACCATCAAATTCTTGTAATTTATATGTACCTGTCTCAAAAACCAAAACAACAACATATGGCCCGAACCAATATTTAGTTAGTTTTCAGCGTGCATCATATTGAGTCTCAAAAGTACTATCATATGTAAGCACCCAATCACCACTCTCTATTGGTTGCAGCCTGAGTCGATGTTTCTTATCAAAGTATATTTTATTTTTCAATCATGATGTTTTTAAATTTTTAATAGATTCTTTTAAATTTTCATTACCTTGTTTAAGTTGTTTAATCCTAAGTGCTAATAATTCCTCTCTTGAAACATTATCTTCCCAATCTAAGTTCATCCAATTAACTATCTAAGTATGTACGGGAAATATCAGATTTTGACAGTACATAAGTTCAGCTGGCATAAAACTAGTTGTTCTCATGTACGTCATTCTATCAACCCATAGAGCAAATGGAAGATATTTTGGCCATTTTCCAATATCCCCTTGGCATGCTTTTGAAATAGCCTTCACTATGGAAGGATGCCCTCGTTCAATTTTTCCATTTGCCTCTGGATTGTAGGCAGTCGTGAGAGACAATCGAATCCCATGATGTGCAAAGAACTCTCTTGCCTCTCTAGCATCTAGCTCACCTCAATCTGCGACTACTTTTTCTACATATCCAAATCTAGATATTACTTCTTCTAAAAGGAATACGCATACATTATAAGTAGTATTGGAACGAAGTGTTTGTTAAATCGTCTCGTGCAAGAACGATGTATCTCATACCACTATTGCTTTTAGGCATGGTCACAAGGTCGACTACCCACTTGTAGTGAATACAAGGTGGATAGGTCAGATGTAAAGGATCTTTATGCTTGACAGAGGAATGTAACTGGCATGTAATACAAGTGCTCACAAATTCTTTAACAGTTACATACATCCTCGACCACCAGTAGCTTTCCCGAATCTTCTCATACGTAGCTACAAAGCCCTTATGACCAGCCCAAAGGCTTTCATGCATTTCTTGCATAACTTGCACTTGAAAATATCCATCTTTCAAGAAGAAGTTGAAAGACTTCTTCCTGATGCTCCAGAATCAATTTGAGGACCAGCTTGGAATAGGTTGAAACGTATTCAGATAGTATCCTATATCTCGCCACTCTCCCTCATAATCGTCTTCTATAAATCTCTCATACGCATAGGTAGATGTTTCATAATTAATTAAGTTAATATGTTTTTCTATTGCATCACTATCATTATCAAACTTTTCTCTTGAAAGCATATCAGCAACGGTGTTATGTTTACTAGCAATATGTACAAAAGCAGGGTTAATAAATTTAATAAAGGCTATCCATCGTAACATAGCTATATCTGGAGATGAACATTTGGAAATTAAACCTATTAATGGGAGACAATCAGTCTCTACTATTACATTAGCTCCTACAAAGTATTCCTTATCTATTTTTAAAGCTGTAACTAATCCCCATAATTCTCTCTTAATTTGAGGATATTTTCTTTGAGTATCATGTAATATTTTCCCTCCAAAGCGAATTGCATATCTTTGCTCCTTCTCATCATCCTGCCGAATGACCCAGCCTATACGAATAGGACTAGTGTCAATGGTTAGGATTACAGGCTTATTTCCTGTGTAATCAATACATTTCAAGATCGAAGCATTGATAAGCAATTGCTTTAGACGTCTCATCATTCTAGTATGCTCATCAGTCCAAAAGAATTTCGTTCTTTTTCTTAACAAATCATAAAGTGGGTTCGCTACGTGAGCAAAGTAACTAATAAACTCATATTCTTGAATAGTAATAAGAATAATTAGATTTGATTCTAATTTTTCTTGGAAAGTAGATTCTAACTCTTCTAGTAAGGTAGTACTTTTCGAGAGTTCAATTATACACTCAATTTTTTCATCAAGTAAAATTAATCCTAATTTTCTAAAATATTTTTCATTTTGTTTTCTAAATATTTTTGTAAGGTTTTCTTTTGTAATATGATGCAAACTAGTTGTAGGAGTACAAACTAAATAATTTTCAAATTTATATACATTGTTCGACGAGACATCAAAACAATGTCCACTATTGTCCCGCTCAATGGTGGAGTCTAACAGAAATTTTGTTCATATTATGCCCCATATTCTCTCACAACCGGTGAATCATCACATACATGACTGATCGAGTCAATGGGGTTTCTTCTTAAGTTCTTTTTAATTCTTGTATGATTTGGGCAGACTGTCATGACTTGCAAAGAATCCATCCCTGATTTGGATCAAATTCTTGCGTACGCTGACCCATCGTTCATTGCTTTTGTTTCCATTCTCATCTCAGCTATAAATGGCTACCCGAGAATTACTTCATACAAACAATTATCTTGAACGAAGAAGTAAAATTCTTGCCGAACACCACCTATCATTATAAGCACATTTGCACATGCACCTAATAAAATACTTGAGCCATTGTCAGTTGTTCTCATCCTCCAGCCATGCTCTTTGTTAATTAACCATCTAAATTTGTCAAAAAAAACTTTGAAATAACGTTTATCTCTGACCCCGAGTCAATGAGAGCCAGAGCTAAACAAGAATCTTTTTTGTCCCCAATTCTAATTTTCACTTCTAGTGTTCCTCGTGCGCAGAAGGTAGTGTTAAATTTACTTTCACTTTTAACATCTCCTCATCAAGTTGAATCGGTCCTAAAAAAATTCTATTCACGCTCCCAGTTGTAAACTCTTCATCGTCTTCATAATAACTCTCACTTAATGTTACTGCATCATTCATAGCAGTTTCTTCCACCACATCTTTCATATCTTCGTCTTGTGGCAATGGAAAACGTCTTCTTCTAATTAGTTGAATAAAACTATCCTTGAACTCCCGTTTTGCTATTGAAAACACTTGTTCAAGAGACATTGTTACTTGACTTTTTAGAAGTATATCATTCAAGATTTCCCTAGCATCATTCTTCTTCTCAAGCTCCGAAGTCATTATTACACGTGGAGCTCTTCTTCCCTTCTTTTTTCCTTTCTCTTCACTTTGTTTTTTGTCATCTTTTTGTTCAGTTTTAGTATTTTCATTTTCAGATTTCTTTTGTTCATCCTGTGATTGCATATTTTCATGTGTTGGCTTTTTCCCTTCTTTTATTATCCTTCTTTTCTCCTTTTGAGATAAGTTTGTATCCTCAAATTGTACCTTCTTGTCATTTTTCTTCCCATTCTCTCTTGTCTGTCTTCTGGTCACCATCCTATCTCCCTCGTCTATATCATCCTGCATATCATCACGTCTCCATATTTCCTCAACATTGGCAATGTGAGAATAAACAGAGGCTTGATCTACAGGAGATCTCCATGCGGTTTTACACATTATTTTATCTCTAGCCCTTACCAGTGCCTCAATCGAATAAGGATATTGGCTTGGTATAGAAAGAGGCCTATCATCAGTTGGCTCTAATCTAGTAGCCGAGGTACTGGCAATTGCATTAGAGATCGTTAAATTTTCATATAACTTTTTCATACCTCCCTTGCCCCAATTGATGGATAAAGGAAGTCATGATCTAAAATCACACAATTTTGTATCAATCTCTACAACTAATTGTTTTTCTTTTGCACTTTTTAATTCATCACAAGCATAAGTTGCATGTTCCTGGCATCACACCACACACATTGTTTTCCGCCAGTCCCTTTTCTTTTCAGTGTTCCTTTGAAAGGATGGCTGAGCAGCAAACTAAGTAGGTGGAGCTGGCTGGAAAATTGGCTGAGGAGGAATGTACTGTGGCATAACTAGTTGTATGGGTGGTTCTTGCCCTACACCACTACTACTAGCCCCACGCTCATTGAAACTCAGGGAATATACTTTGTTATTCAATTGGGAAACCTCTTTGGAAAGAGATGTCTGCATATTCATAACATTCTCCATTTGTTTACATAAAATGTCTAGTTGAAATTCTATCGGAGCTTTAGGGGCAACTGCATTATTAACCGTAGCTGTAGTCGTTGGCATTGGTATATCAGTTTGCCCTGCAGTAGGTATCTCCCTAGGCTGAGAAGCATTTGGTTTTTGCATACAAAACTAATTGTCTTTGCTTCATTTGGGCAACAGCCTCTATTTCTCTTTTCACTTTTCCCAATTGTCGGTCAGGCCATATCTTTTGCCTGGCTCTCCTATTCGTCTCTCAACCTCAACTTTATCCTCAAGACTTAATATCTTAAGGAAATGTATAATCAGATGCGGATTTAATGCGTTTCTATCCCTCTTTAGGGAGTTGAGCTAATCGTCTCATAAACTCACCATGAAGATGAGTTAGGGACTCATTGCTCTTTAAAGAGTTTATCCATCGCAAAAATCCTTCCCAACTATGCTAGCTAAAGTCCTCAAGGTAAAACATCTTGTGTAATTCTTTCCTAAATTCCTCCCAAGGTTTATTAGTGTGAACTTGAATACTTTCTAGGATAGAACTAGAAACTACATGGCCAAAATATTTCACTAAAACGTCATTAGGTAAACCTTGGATTTGCACTTGCTCTTCAAATGCATCCAGGTACTCTATAATTTTAAGCCAATAAATTTTCCTTTTTCTCTTAAGATGGTTTGGACCGTGCATGTTCCTTGTTTCTCAATCATCATATCTTTGAACATCTCCTCCATTTTGCATTCTTGATAACGCTTTGAATGGAGTAAAAGATCTCTAATGGCATGTTCTAATCGTTCTCTAAACTACCTAAACCTATCCCTAGATGATAAAGCCAGGAATATTGGCTTTACCAAATCCTAGGCTTGTTGATATATTTAGGTAGTGACATGTGTGAACACACTAGGACCGTTGGGGCACTTTTTTCCCTCTTTAGGAGGTTTTTTTCCCTCGGCTTGTATATATGCCTATTGCCCTAATGGGCTACTTATCTTTGTACATTCTCTAGTAATACATTCAGTATTGTGTGTTGAGCTCCAAGCTTCTTCTTCTTCCACAGACGTCTAACTCCAACAATTGGTATTAGAGCAGGTCGTCGCTTCATCTAGGGCACCATCGATACTCAGCCTGTTTTTGAGATCAAAACAGCTTTGCTACGTGGTGCCGAAATCATGATCTCATCTCGTTTTGTCCTCTGAACGCACTATCATAGTGCTTGTGCAGGCTATTTCATCTTTTTGTGCCAAAGGTATATACCATTTTCTGTTCGCCAGTATAAGCATCTCAAAGTTTGCTATAGGTCTAGCAGAATTCGTCTGTGCAGTTTTGTTCAACTTTTTGAGATACAGTCAATTTCTTGCATCAAGGTATTTTAGTCATCGGCCATGGCTAAAAGCAGTGATGTATTCCGTATGTTGGTTGTTGAGGATAAGTTGGATGGTACCAACTACCCGTTATGGGCTTATATGATGCAACATGTATTGGTTGCAAAAGGACTGTGGAACATTGTGCAGGGTGTTGAAAAACGTCCTATCACACCTGCAACTGTTATAACTACAGGTATTGAAGTTGATACAGAAGGTGTCGAAGATGATGATATTCTACATATTCTTGTTCGTACTACGGTTTCTGCTACACCTATTGCAGAGCAGATTTGTTGGGATGGTAGAGATGCCTAGTCACATGGATTGATAGCTTTGTCTGTCAAACATGCCATCATTCCTCACATTCGCTCTTGCAGAACAGCTAAGGATGCTTGGGATACACTTACCACATCGTACCAAGCTAGGAATGCGGCTCGTGTTGCTTACCTCCAAAAACAATTGGAGAGTGAGCACAGGAATGAAGGTGATTCTATGGACAGTTTCCTAATGAAGATCAAAGACTTGACGGAACAGTTGATTTCTGCTGATGAGGTTATACCAGATAGCTCACTTGTGCAGACCGTTCTGAATGGTCTTCCTGATTCATATCAGAGTTTTGCTTCTGTCAGAAGGGCAAAGGAAAATGGAGCTCTTCAACTAGTAAGCAGAAATCTGCTAATTCTGCACATTCTCAGAAAAGTAGAAATTGTTTTGTAAGACATGTAAAGGGAATGATCATATCATAAAGAACTCTCCAAAAATGGCTGCTAAAGAGGCAAAGAAGAAAGAGGTTGGAATGGTTGTTGCAGAGGCTTCTACAGCAAAAACATACTCTGCTAATCTTGTGGAGGAAGAAGAATGGGCATTTACTACTGTTTGCAGTTTTGACCCATCTTCTCATGAGCAGTGCATGTCTACAGTAGACTCAGATGTTTGGTATTTTGACAGTGGGGCAACCAAACATATTACCTTGCAACGCAGTTTCTTCTCTTCACTCGAGCCTGCCCCTACAGGAAATACTGTTACATGCGCCAAGAACTCCTCTTATCCTGTTATGGGAGTTGGTAAGATCATTTTCACTACTGCTGATGGTAGTTCTTTCACTTTGCCAGATGCTTCATTTGTGCCAGGGATCAAGAAGAACCTGTTCAGTTTCTGCATTAGCCAAGATTGGCTTGGTTGTGAAATTTGTTGATGACAGGTGTACAATTCATGATCTGTCAAATGGCAATGTGATTATTCCTTCTGGCATTTTATGTCGTGGGTTGTATAAGCTCATAAACTATGAAAGATATGTAAATGATTTGGCATGTGCAGTAAATGATTCTCAAGCTATGTCAAATGCAAAGCTTTGGCATGCACGCTTTGGTCATCTGAATTTTGTTAGTTTGCTACGCCTACAGAAATATGAAATGGTGTCCTCTTTGCCCAAACTTGAGGCACCTGGAAAACATGTTTGTGAAGGCTGTATTTTGGGCAAAATGCAGCATTCATCCTTTCCAAAAGATGGTTCAGTTTGGGCTACTCAAAAATTGCAGCTTGTACATAGTGATGTTTGTGGTCCTATGCAGACACCTTCTTTTGGGAATTATCTTTACTTTGTGACCTTCATCGATGATTTTTCCAGGCATGCATGGGTATATCCATTGAAGGCAAAGTCCGAAGTGTTCATGTGCTTCAAACGGTTTTTGGTTTTGGCTGAAATCTGTCAGCATGTAAAATGGGCACCCTCCATTCTAATCGAGGGGGGGACTATATGTCTTCTGATTTTAATGCATTTCTGGCTGAACTTGGGATAAAACACCAGTGTACAATGTCGTATACACCTCAACAAAATGGAGTTGCTGAACGAAAGAACAGGTCACTCATGGAGATGGCGAGGTGTATGGTCAAGAGTTAGGCTGTACCACATAGTTTCTGGCTTGAGCTTGTCATGTGTGCAACATATGTACTGAACACGTGTCCCACTAAAGCACTGCAGTCTATCACTCCATATGAGGCTTGGCATGATCGCAAGCCATCTGTTGCTCATTTGCGTGTTTTTGGTGTTTGGCATATGCATTAGTGCCTGAACAACATCGTAGAAAATTGGATGATAAAGCAGTAAAATGTATTTTTGTTGGGTACAGTTTTGAAAGTAAAGGCTATCGTCTGTATCATCCACAGACTAAATGCATTCTGCTTAGCCGTGATGTTGTTTTTGTGGAAGATGCTATTCAGCCATTGCTTTCATGTACTAAGGAGACATCTGCTAGCTCCAAAGACATGTATGATACTTTGTTGCCTCTTTTTATAGGTGGACAGTCTAGTGCTGGTCCCAATGAGGCAACTTCTCAACCTTTGTAGGTTTCATGCAATGATGCAGACCATTCCATTTCTGATGTAGATTTACATGATGCACTTATTGATGAGAGAGTTGATATTGAGCATGCAAGAACTATGCCAAAATGGCTGGTGCAGACCTTACGTGATAGCAAATTAGATGCACCTCTATCATATCATACTCGATCAGGCTCTCATAGTGCCTCTTTTGCATCAGATTTCTATGCTATGGCTGCATCTAGTCTCAGTGATGAGACTGAGCCTATTTCGTTTGATGAAGCACAAAATTCAGAAAATTGGATGGCTGTTATGCAATCTGAATATGATGCAATAATGAAGAATAGTACTTGGTCTTTATATGACTTGCATCTTGGCAAGAAGGCCATTGACACTAAGTGGGTATACAAGTTGAAGCGTAAACCTGATGGTACAGTTGACAGGTATAAGGCTAGGCTTGTTGCAAAGGGTTATGCACAGGAAAGAGGCATTGATTTTGATGAGACCTTTGCACCTACTTGCCGAATGACTACTGTTCATAGCATATGTGTACTTGCAGCCCATCATGGTTGGAATGTACATCAGCTGGACATTAAAATAGCATTTCTGAATGGTGACTTGCATGAAGAAGTGTATGTTTTTCAGCCCCATGGCTTTATGTAGAAAGGCCATGAAATGCAGGTGTGCAGTTAAAGAAGGCATTATATGGTTTAAAACAAGAACCACATGCTTGGTATGAGAAGATACATGCCTATCAGAACAGTCCAACTGAAAGCACCTTATATGTTAAGCGTGCTAATGATGTGCTTCTGATCATTGTTGTCTATGTTGATGATATGCTACTCACTAGTCCTATTGAGAAGCATATTGCTAATTTTAAGGCTGATCTGCATGCCTCATTTGAGATGTGTGATTTGGGGCATTTGCATCATTATTTGGGCATTCAATTTATGCACGTTGATGGTGGAATGGCTTTGTGTCAAACGAAATATATTGACATATTATTGCAGCATTTTGGCCTTGAAGACTGTAAACCTATTGCCACTCCTATGGAAACAGGTTTACGACTGAGTCTTCATGATGTTGGAGATGCATTTGATGTTGTTGTCTATCAGCAGGTTGTTGGATGCTTGATTTACTTATGCATTACTCGGCCAAATATTCAGTTTGTTGTCTCACAGATGAGCAAGTTTATGCATTGCCCAGGAGTGAAGCATTGGTAGGTGGTTAAGCGCATCTTTCGCTACTTGAGTGCTACTCGGCTACTTGGGTTGTTTTATCCCAAGGGGGATCACTACCGCCAGATTTGCATGCTTTTTTTGACTCTGATTGGGCTGGTTGCTATGACACTCGTGTGTCCACTAGTGGCTTTTGCTTCATGCTTGGTAGCTCATGTATATCTTGGTTGAGCAAGAAGCAGCCTACTGTGGCCACTCCAATTGTGAGGCTGAGTATAGGGCAGCCTTCAGAGCGACTATTGAGTGTGTGTGGCTCAGACACCTTATGGTTGATTTGGGTGTTGGTTAGACTTCTGCCACCACCATCTTCACTGACATTTAGAGCGCATTGGAATTTGCGAGGAACCCTATGTTCCATGCTCGCACTAAGCACATTGAGGTGCATTATCACTATGTCAGGGAGAGGTTCTCTGTTGGGGAGATCAGCTTGGCATATGTGCCCATGCAGGAGAACATTGTAGACCTTTTCACGAAGGCTCTGCCTAGGGAGAAGTTTGAAGCTTTCCGCAAAGCTTTGGGCTTACTTCCTTTTGTGGAGTGATTTCCACATAGCTTGGCACTTCCTTATACATAAGTGCCAGCTCCTTGTTCAGTGCATCACTCCCAGGGGGGATTTGTTGATATATTTAGGTAGTGATGTGTGTGAACACACTAGGACCGTCGGGGCACTTTTTTCCCTCTCTAGGAGGTTTTTTTCCCCCGGCTTGTATATACGCCTATTGCCCTAATGGGCTACTTATCTTTGTACATTCTCTAGTAATACATTCAGTATTTTGTGTTGAGCTCCAAGCTTCTTCTTCTTCCTTGTGTTGTTCGCATGCTTCTGCAGATGTCGAACTCCAACAAGGCTTTACTAAAAAAAATTTCTTTTCTCAAATATATTTGTTTACTTAATCTTAAACTTATAATTATCTCTTGACTTGATCTTTTGAATTTAGAAGTGGATTACTCTTTTACTTTGTGATTTTTTTTTTACTCATTTGAGTAAATGTATTTTTAATAGGTGTGATTAAAAGAGTTCCTAAAATAAAAGAACTATCTATTTCTTTATTTTTAGTAGCAGACTTACTTGTAGATGCTATATTTTGAGACATAAGAAAGTGTAATATAAGAAATTAATTAAACTGTATAGTGGAAGTGCTAAAACTTTAGATCCAAAACTATTCCTATAAAAATGCTTGTAAAAAGTTCTAATACAGCTTTTAGAAATTATTCCTATACAAAAGCTTAATACACAAATTTATAATTCAAAGATCATATAATGAACTAGAATCAACGGCATAAAAGCAGCTTCTATCTCGTAAATTTTGTCAAATCCGCTTCAGTGCTTGTCAAGTTTTCTTCACAATGATCTGCAAGAGTAGATCATTAGGAAAAACATAAGTATGCTTTCATGAATATAAAACACTCATTTATAAATCTAACATTCAAAACTTAACATAATTTAAACTTATGCTAACACATGTTAATTAACTATCTTATGTATATATAACTACACACTCACATACATTCTCATATAAATATATCTATTTTATATGATTACACACAAATATTAACTTTAACATGCATACTCATACACTAGCAGCTAATGAAATAAATCAAGAACCAACACAGGAAGAGGAGCTTGGATTAGATAAAGCAAAAAATGACAAAGAAAACAAGCCTCAAGACCAATTTGAAGTGCCCGCCCACTTCAAAAATTATGAAGTAGAAGAGAGAAGAATTGCTATTCAAATGCCAAAACGAGAAGCACAGCCAGGAATAGCATATGACAATAAAGAACAGACCAAGAAAATAGTAGTAACCTTAGATGAAGGAGAAGAACGATGTACTTTTATAGGACAGGATGTCTCAATGGAGGAAGAACAAGAGTTAATACGACTCATAAGGGAATACAGGGATGTCTTTGCCTGGACATATAAGGATTTGAAAGGAGTAGATCCATCTATATGTGCACATAGAATCCCTATGACATCTGAAGCTAAACCTTCCAAACAAAGACCATACACATATAACGATGTTTACTCAGCAAAGATAAAGGAAGAGATAGATAAGTTATTAGATGCTGGATTCATATATGAGATTGAACACACGGAATGGGTGTCACCCTTGGTGGTTGTACCAAAAAAGAATGGTAAGTTAAGGGTATGCATAAACCTGAAAAAAAGTAAATGCTGCCACCATTATAGACAGTTACCAATTACCCATCACGGATCACCTTTTGGAAAGAGTGGCAGGAAAGGAAGTTTATAGTTTTTTGGACGGCTTTTCAGGTTATAATCAGGTAGCTATTGCTCCTGAGGACCAACATAAAACAGCCTTTGCAGCTGAATGGGGAGTGTATGCCTTTAGGGTTATGCCCTTTGGCCTAACCAATGCCCCAACCACTTTCCAAAGATTGATGTGCCATGTATTCAAGGAGTTCTTGAGAAAGAGTATGGAGGTATATGTGGATGACTTATGCACTTACTCAGCTATACGATCAAAGCATATCCCTAAACTAGAAAAGATCTTTGCCAAATGTCGACAATATAGAGTATGCCTCAACCCAGAAAAATGTGTCTCCATGGTTCGACAAGGAAAAATATTAGGACATATTGTCTCTAAAAATGGAATTTCAACTGATGAAGACAAAATCAAAGTGATTCTGGATCTGCCAAGACCAAAGACTGCTAAGGAAGTCCAAGCATTTATGGGACATTGCGGATACTACCGAAGATTTATACATATGTATGCCATAATTGCTAGACCTCTTTATGCACTATTGTCTCAATTTAATTGGACAGAAGAATGTGAAAAGGACTTTAACGAATTAAAGAGTCGATTGAGTTTAGCCCCAATTCTTCGAGTACCTAATTGGAAAAAACCCTTTCGCATTCATGTGGATGCTTCCAAGTTTGCCATTGGTTGCATCCTAGCTCAACCCGAAGATACAGGAAAGTTAGATCACCCTATAGCCTATGCCAGTAGACAGTTGAATCAAGCAGAACGCAATTATACCACAACTGAGAGAGAAGGCCTAGGGATGGTGTATGCAGTAAAGAAGTTTCGACACTACTTATTGGCAACCAAATTCAAATTCTTCATTGATCATCAAGCCCTACTGTACTTAGCCAATAAGCCTTGTAATACGGGACGACTAGTACGATGGTTTTTATTGTTGACGGAATTTGATTTTGAAGTAGTAGTCAAGAAAGGAAATACCCATATAAGAGCGGATCAACTATCAAGAATGACACATGGAGAACCACCCATAGGAGTACCTGATGATCTGCCAGACACATACCTGTTCAACCTCGAAGTATGTCCCCAATGGGCAGAAAAGTTGATCCCTATACTCACGCATGGGCCTAAAAATGGGATCATACCAAACCGAACCCAAGACCTATGGAAGACTAAAAACCTTCGTATCATTGCTGGAAGTTTGTATCACCAAGACTCAAGTGGATTACTCATGAGATGCATAGAAGAAGAACAAGAAATGTGGCTTCAAAAAGCACATGTAAATCAATGTAAAACTCATTTAGGTGCAAACGGAACATGGAAAACATTGAGAAGACTAGGCATATATTGGCCAACCATGCAGAAGGATGCGCATAACTATGTATGAGCATGCCCAGCTTGTCAAGAACAAAATCCAGAAGAGAACTCCACTCTATGCTACTCCACCGTAGCACCAAGATGGAGCATGCCTCTGGTGAAGTTCTTAAAGACCCAAGAGTACCCAGAAGAAGCCACTCTAGCAAAACGTGCACTTGTAGAACAAAGCAAAGACTATACTCTTATAGGAAAACAACTCTTTAAACGAGGAAGAGATAATCATTTGCGAGTGTGCATTCATGAAGACGAGTATCTTGTTGTTTTAGAGATGGCACATACAGGAGCTGCAGGAGGACATTTTTCTGCAAATAAAATAGCAAAAATGATTCTCTTTGCTGGAATGTGGTGGCCAACTCTACACCAAGATGCAGCAACATATGTGCAAAGATGTGATACATATCAACGAATGAAATATCCAATTAGAAGAGATGAAATGCCATTAAAACCCATGATGAGTGCCAGAGCTTTCACAAAATGGGGGATAGACTTCATAGGACCTATTAGGCCACCAGCTAAAGGATCCCATGCCGAATACATAATTGTAGCTACAGACTATCTAACCAAATGGGTTGAAGCCAAAGCAACCAAGAAAAATGACGCAAGAACTACGGCCAAGTTTCTCTTCGAGAATGTTTTCACTACATTTGGACTACCGATAGAAATTGTGAGTGATAGAGGAACGCATTTTGTGAATGAAGTGATAGAAGCCTTACTGAATGAATTCCTGGTAATTCATAAGAAATCAGCCCCTTATCACCCACAAGCCAATGGACAAGCCAAAAGTTCGAATAAAATTTTGTGCACAGTTCTCACTAAAATTGTGAACAATGGTAGATCGGATTGGGATAAACAATTACATCATGCTTTATGGGCATTCCGAGTAGCTTACAATACCACCATAGGAACTACTCCATTTAACTTAGTGTATGGACAAAATGCTATTTTGCCAATTGATTTCTTAATACCCACTCTCAGAGTAGCAACAACTCATGAGTGGACGGGACATGAACTCTCAGCTCAATTGGATCAAATAGAGAAGTTACATGAAACTAGGTTACAAGCAGTAGCAGGGATTTATGCTGCTAAAAGGTGACAAAAGGCATATTTTGATGCTCATATTAAAGATAAAAATTTGAAGGAAGGAGATTTAGTTTTGTTTTATACTTTGAAACAACACGCAAACAAACTACAAAAAAGAGGATATGGCCCGTTAATCATTAATTGCATATCCACCAGCGGAGCCATCAGCTTAGCAACTCTAGATGGATATGTATTACCAAACTATATCAGTGGATGTCGAGTAAAAAAATATTCAGAGCCACTGACTGAAGAAATAATGTCACGACTCATAACGGGTAAGAATAGGTGCCTAGAGGAAGAAAGAATACGAGAAGGAGCCAGACAAGAAGCATTAGAGCGAACAAGAAAACGAAAAGAATGGATGAAAGAGAGAGATGAGAGATATCGACTAGGAGAGGAACTTGTCCCAATGGCTAATTTTAGAGCCACTAAAAACCTAGGTCAACAGAGGACGCAACCATATTTGAATTTGGGAGCCGGAAAAAAGGAATACCACTTAATGGATGCTCTCATTGACACAGGAGCCGCCATAAGTTGTATCAAATATTCATTGACACAAACACTCAAAGAGGAATTACGACCATCTAAGGCACAACTGATAGGAATAGGAGGAAAAATCACCAAGTGTATAGGAGAGATTATCTTACCTCTACACCTCGGAAACAACACAATGGAACAAAAACTCTTAGTATGTCATGATCAGGACTTATTGGAAGAGCTCGTGTTAGGTCAAGACTGGATATACGAATATGAAGTAACTATTTAATTGGCCTTAGGATACATCTCGGCCAAGATAGGACATCGTGAAGTATTCAGCATGCTAGACGAACGACCCATCAAAGTCGCAAGTATAGAACCAAAAACTCACTCAAATGAACACAGTGATGAATGTATGTTCACTAGCACTATGGAAACCCCTTCATCGAGTACTTCATGTGAGGATACACCGAATTCTGCTTGCACACCATCTTCTAATCTAGCAAGTCAAAAGAGTATCATTCTATCTGAAAATAGCCTTAGCAAAGAACCACGCATAGGAGAGACTAGTTCTCCTGGCAATCACAAGTCTGCACCTATTAGAATATACCCCATTCCTTACACTCGACAAGCTTGGATAAGGAAGGACCAAATGGCTGCATATCTTCAATAGAAGAACTACTTGCTACAGCAGAAGAACCCACAGAACCAGTATGTAAATCACTCTGGATATTCAGTTCCACAAAGAATTGCTAAATTATGGATTCCAAAAAAGGTGATAGCAGCTCAGCCGGCCCGCACACAAATATGGATTCCCAAGTCATGTACTCAAATGACAATCATCAAAAAGGACGAACCAATGAACAAGGAAAATCAGTATGGTCTAAAGGCAAAACAACAAAAGCAAAACTGCTACAGGATAGAGCAGGAGTCTACATACAATTCACACGTCATTCCAAGATTCAAAAAGCAGACAAAGCAGAAGCACCAAATGAGAAGCACCGCATTCACCAGGAATGTTTGGAACACAATTTCTCCCAACAAAATCAAGCAGATTTGGATGCCGAAAGACAAGACAAGCTGTATACATCTACCAAATAATTCGAGTTGCACGCATGTGGAGTTACCAGAATCCAAAGTATGCATTATAGGGCCACATTACAAGGCCACGCATTCGGCACAATATTCTTCTATTTCAGGATAGTGAAGCACACTTTCCCTTTGGGAAATAGGAGAGCACTTATACATAATCTAAAGAAAATTACCGAAAAAATTAATAACCGCTTCGGCTATGAACTAACTTTTCTGTTTTTCTTTCAGACAAAAACATAAAAATATCTAAAAGTAGGAAAAATCCCAGGTATTACCTTTCTCACACCCACGGGGAAGGGACGACACCAGTCACGTGGAACATTGCCAAACTTATGAAAGACAAATGAAGGAGGATTTTTGATACTATCTTGCCACTAATTCATACTCTATATTGAGTGCAGATGGCATCTACTAATTCCGAAGCTACGCAAGAGGAAGAGGTCCAACTTCTTCCATTGGAATCAATAACAAAAGCAAGAGGCCATTGGTTTCTGGATGACCAACCAGTATCGAATCTCATTTTCATGGCCACTATCAAAATCATGGACAGGGATCACTATTTTCCCATCATGTTGCAAGATTTCAAGACTATCATACAAGGATTACCGCGCATGACAGATGTCTGGACACAAGAAGGAATGGATGCATTTCTCAGATTACCTATTTATCTACCAGATTTCCATAGATGTACGCAAGTGATGAATACACTTCAGCCTACATCGAATAAGATATCAGTTCCTGAGGCACGAGTACTGGATAAAGTTGGTGCCTGGAAGACAATTCAATTCACTCATGAGCTGATTAACAAGGCTTTTGGATGGAATCAAGAAGGACTCACAAGTGTTAAAGATGAATGTCATGATCCGAAAAAGCGATCCTTTTTGGAAATCAACAGAACTAATATTGAAGAGGCTGTTCGATTAGCGCATCAGCACTTTTGTTTTCCAAGTATGCATAGATATACAGCACCTCAAAAGATCGTGGTGCAACTGCTCTCACATGCTATGAGGCAAGTCGGAAATCAAGTCAACATGACTCCATATGTCCAAGAATGCCTATTTGAAGCAAAGAAGAAGTGGAGTCAGAAAAAGTTTCAGAATGGTAGTTCGGCCTTGACCCTACTTATTTATGAGGCATTGGATATGAAGAACTGCTTGCGCTTGATGCCAACCTCAACTAAGATGGCCAAATATGTAAAGTCAGCAACTATTCCAAAGAAAAAGAAAACAATCATCGCTGTTGAAGAAGTAGGAACCAACTCAAAGACACCTATGAGAGGAACTAAGCGCCTTAGAGAGGAAGAAGCCCAGGTTACACCCCAATCAAAGAGGACACACACATTGCCAAAGATTCCTGGGACCCAACAACCAATTACCAAGAGAGATCTCTCTGTAGCCCTAGAAGAAACGCATCAGTATATGCGGGGGCAAGTAAATTTGAATATTCAAGGTCACCATTACAGACAGGCAAGCCAGGAAAAGAAACAGAAGGATAAAGAAACTCATCAAGTACCTTCCAGATACAAAGAAATAGGGTTGGAGGAATCAAGCTCTAATGAGGAATCAAGTCTTGAGAAGGACACCCTGGATACGGATATACAAACAGAAACACACAATGAGGATTGGACAGAGCTCAATCAAGTGGAAGTCACACCTGACAACCAACAGGCACAAATAAAGAACATCGAAGAATCCGTTGGGATAGTGCATGTAATTCAATTGAATGAAACGTCAAGGGTCAGCATCAAAGAAGCTCCAATAACTAATACAGATGCAAAACCACCTATCAAAGAGGAAATACAAACTCCAATGAACCAAGACTCAAGCTTACTACAAAACAAAGAGCCAACTGTGATTGAAGTGCTTGATGATACACCTCAAGGTAAAATTGACCACATGGAGGCTGAGCCAAGGATCCAACTTCATATTAGGCAGCCCCATGATACTACATTACACGTGGCACAAGGGAAAGATGTGACAACAGGAGCAGAACCTAGTATACCTACCACTTGGTTAAATGTGGACGTTACTCAATTAAAACCTGTTGTCAAGCAAATGATACAAACGGCCATGGAGACGCAACAGCAAATGATGGATACAGATGCAGATTATGACAAGGCCATGCGAGAAAAGAATCAGTTTCAAATCATGAGTGAACAACTGTCCGCAAAGCTCATCCAGGCTCAGCAAGAGACTGCCGCCAAAGAAAGGGAGTTACTCGCAGTCAAAGCACAATGTGATACATTGATGACACAGTATCATCAACTCCAGGTACAACTGACAGATTTACAAAGATTACATGAAGCGAGTGAAGCAGACAAAGAGAGAATGAAAGCTAGAAGCAACTTACTGGAAATACAACTAAAGGTATACATGGAAGAAAACGATAGCTTACGCAGCCGCAATAAAGAATTAATGAAGGCATTGCTATATGACCAGCCTATAGACAAACAGAAGACATCCGTCAATGATCAGAAGGACTTGCAAAATCAGATGGAGAAATATGCAGAATTGTTGAAGCAAGAGCAAGCATTGAGAGGAGAATGGGAACATAAATACATGCAAGACATAAATGAGCTCAAAAAGCAATTGAATACGGCCAAGGGCAAACTTGCCGAGAGTTATAGTGAAAACATGGATCAGGTAGCAGAAATTGGCAATGAGTTGCTTGCAACAAAAGAAGCTCTAAGGGCAGCAATGCAAGAAATAAAAGAAAAGACTGACCAACTTACAAAACTAAGCGTTAAAGCAACAGAGCCAACACTAATCGAGACACCAGTAGAGCCAAGACAAGAAAATCCTACTGACGAGGTAGAGGTATGTCCTCTATCTCCCCCGATTTATAATTCTCCAATAAAAGAACAGATGGCGGAACCACATGATGATCATCCAATGCCATACACTGCAGAAATAGGTCAGAAGGAACGGGCGCTATTGGTGTCCCGCTTGACTAAAAATTTTGAAAATGAAGTTATGCAACAGTACCCGATTTAACTATCAGGATGACCAATAAAATACTCAGTATGATACTTACAGTGTTAAAGGTCTTCAAGCACGTGGCATATACATTTTTGAACTTCATTGGCATTAACCAAGGAACAGATATTCTTGTTTTTGACTTGTCTGTTATGCCTAGCCGACCAACAGTAATGGTGTATTATTCTAGGTTGATGTTTTTGCCGAGTACATACATGCAGGCATTCGAAGAAGCCTTTTTCACAGGGTTTTTTGAAATTGATTCAGAAATCTTCTTAAAGATGTCATCCAACTTGAATGCCAGATTAGTGGCATATGAGCTAAGCTTCTTCACCGATCATAGACAACCGCCACATGCTGGTGTGAAAGCAGAACAGTGGAAGCAGCTAATGATACGTGAAGCTAATCTGCTTAATGAAATAGAGCAAAAAGTGTACAGAACATACTCCCGTAGACTTCCAAAGCCTGTCGGGGATGACAGAGTTTAGGAGGGGGCAGTGTTGCGGGAGAGTCAAGCAAAAAGAAGAAAAGAAGAAGACAAAGAAAGAAGCTTCATTAAAAAGATCATATCGGAAGATACATCTCTGCAAGAAGCCCCGCAGGGGTGCAACACCCATCTTTGCACAGAGCCCCGCAGGGGCACATATCAAGGAAAAAGCACGTAGGTGGAAGGAGGAACCGGGGCCAGGAAAGTATCCATGAAGAAGTGCAAGACAATATTTGGCAGGTAATAATCCTTCCATTGACAGTGTGCGGTGAAAAGAAAGTAAACAGGCTCAAAGCAATACAACAGGATCAGATGTGTGCAACCAGGACAAATCAGAGGACCAAAAGCTAGAAAGAGATCATTGGTGGCGTGCGTGGCAACCCAACTAATTGCAGCAACCCAAATTTGTGATGTACGGGATATCAAGGGGAAAACAGAAGCAAAGGACTTACATCGGATAAAATAACAAATTCTTTGACAGTCCTTACCGCTTCTTCGACCACTGGGTGCGTGTATTCAGACCTCTTAAACAAGCTGAAGACAAGAAGTAAATTCTATCAAGGGACGACAGAGACAAAGAGGGGGAGAGTGTTGCAGAGCAAAGAGAACACAAGGCAGAGAAAAAGAAGGGCCCCAAAATTTTTCCGATTTGGACACCCAATTTTTGTATTATAACCATTCTTGTAACATAATTTCCGTTGTAAATGCACTAGAGGATTCCTCTAGATGCATCCCCACAGAAGATTAGTAGCTTACCCATGTAAATTAGTAGGAAATTAGTCTTTTAGTGAATAAAGTGCCGGTCTCTTGTGTGAAAGGACCATTTTTAGGGCACATGTATATAAGTCAATTTGTGACTCTTTGTGAAGAATTTTTGCCATTGTGAGAATCAAGAGCACAGAATTTCGAATTTGTGTCTTCTCCTCTCTGTATCTTCTTCTTTGTGAGCTTGTATGCATGTGTGTGGCTTGGAAAGAGTGTTAGGAAGTGTTGTCTATCCATGAAAGTGTTTGTTTGTTGTGGTTAAGGTGTGTGTGAAGTGTAGGAAGTGCTGAAGTGTAGAGAGGTCATTCCCATGACTCAATATTTTGCTCATAACTTGAAGTAGAAGAGTCAGAATTGAGTGAAAATACCACAATTGAATGCGTCTTCTTGAGAGCTTCGAAATGCATATGCTATTTGCTATATTCGGAGTTTGGAGCTAAGAGAAAAGCTCAATTTACTGTTGGCTGTTGTTCCAAGTATCGCGACACCATGACTGACAGATGAAGGTTGTTCGGATTAGTCTTTGCCTTGTTTGCCTCTTTGAGTAACTCATTTGCATTGATCGTCATTTGAATGCATGTCTTCATACACTCGGCTAGGTTTTGATACTCATCGGATTGATAATTAAAGCGTGAATCCCCACTATATGCACTTGAGGGGGATTGAGGTATAGTCTCTTTCTCCGCAAGTCCCTAGGTTGGAACTTAGGTACACAGCAATCATCACCAGCGGTTGGGAACATGCATGCATAATGACAACATTCACGCATTAACTAAATTCCAAATGTGTAGTGCAGCCATGGTTATGTAATAAAACAGGAATTTTACGATCAGTCGGTCAACCAGAATGTGCGTAATGGAAATAGTAGTCAGGCGACAAAAGCGACATAAACCAGACAAATAATAAAAATACCAATACGTAATTAAGATGAGGAGCGTGTGGCATAATACAGATGAAGTTTCGACCCATTTATGGATTTAGGAAGAAGAGTACCAGTTAAAGTGGATAACCGGAAAGTAGCGGATCCGACCTGATCTGCAATATGGTAAGGACCAAACCACCGAAGTTTGAACTATGATAATACAGGGAACTAAGTTTACGGACAATCTTCAGGGTATGAGTAAGCGCTTGCATCAAAGAATTAACAAAATGTGTGCCTTGATCTGAAAAAATCTCTAAGGGAAGACCGAAGCGAGGAAAAACATCAGTCATCAAACATTTGACCACCACTGGCACAGTTGTGGACCGTAAAGCCCAAGCTTCAGCCCACCGAGTAGCATAATCAGTACAAGTAAGTATATACCGATGATTAGTAACCGTAGCCGGAGGTGTAATGGGACCAATGAAATCCAAGACCCACTTTTGAAAAGGCTCAAGGAGAGGGACAGACTACTGTGGGATATGATGTCGTTGTAAGGGCTGCCCCGATCGTTGGCAAGCATCACATTGTTTGACAGAAGCAGCAATGTCACGCTGCATAGTGGGCCACCATAAGCCACTGTGCAGAATTTTTCAGTAAGTAAGATCTACCGAAAAATGGCCACCGACAGGAGTAGAATGGGCCATGTCAATAACCGAAGGAACTTCATGGGGAGGGATACAATGTGAGAGCGCACCAGATGGATCCATGTAATACAGTTGTCCTACAATGATCCGAAACCATCGACTATACATTGCTAGTTTACGGCGAGTAGAAGTAGAAGTACTAGGCAGGGAGCTTCCACTCGTGAGAAAGATCATAAGAGTATCATAATATGAAGGTGCCACAGGGAGCTCCCGACAATCATCCGAGACTGAATCAGTCACATAGATAGCAGGGGTAGTATCATCAATTCCACTGGGAAGTTCACCAGAATCAAGTCGAGATAAGAAAACAGCTAGTGCATGCACTGACCCTAGATGATGTACAACCTCATTATCAAATTCTTGCAGCAATAGCACCCATCTGGCTAAGCTGCCCCCTAAATGTTGCTGGAGGACAAGATAAACTAAAGCTGCATGGTCCACATGAAAGGTAAATGGTCGTCCCACTAAATAATGTCGGAATTTCTTCACGGAATAAACCAAACCCAGGCATTCGCACTTAGTGACGGAATAATTCCATTCAGTAGTAGCTAATCATCGATTAGCATAATAAACATGGTGGAACTACTTATCCTGTTGTTGCATGAGCACACTACCGATTACATTGTTCGATACATCCACAAAAACATGGAACGGAAGCTGCTAGTTTGGTGCTTGTAGTATAGAGCCTGGGTTAAGAGTATTTTCAATCGATCAAAGGCAATTTGGCACTCCTTAGTGCACACAAACTACCAAGGAGTGCTAGTAATCAACCGATTCAGAGGAATAGCTAAATGTGCAAGCCACTGAAGATGCCATCCATGCCAGCGTATTTGTCCAAGGAATTGCATAACTTCTTTTGGTGTCGTGGGGTCAAGAGCCTTCAACATGGCTTGCACTTTATCTGGGTCCACTTGAATGCCTTGCTACAAAATAATATGACCAAGCAATTTGCCATAGGAAACTGAAAAGACCGACTTATTGGAATTTAAGCACAAATGAAACTCTCTACACTTAGAGAAGCAGCACCGTAAGTGATAGAGGTGAGCTGATGCGTCACCAAATAACAAAAAATCATCTAGATACATCCGCATAAAGGTGGCTAAGTGGAGGGAAAAAATTTCCTACATGCATTGTTGGAAGGTACTAGGAGCATTGCGGAGACCAAACCACATCACCATACATGCATATACACCCCAATTTGTAATAAACGCAGTCTTTGGTATATCCATTTCGGCCATGCGCACCTGATTATAGCCACTATTGTTGGTGCATTTTGCCCAAGCCTACATGCTTGATATGCTTGATATTATCCTCATTTGTAAGTCACATGAGTAGTCATGTGAACACCTCTTGTAAAAGAGTACATTTTATCTCTTGTAAATGGAAAAAGAAAAAAGTAAAAGGATGGCTTACCTCATCCATGATGTAAAAGCAAATTCGTGGCTCCAACTACCAAAATCACGAATTTTTGAGCTGAGGGAATCTCTCCTAACTTTGGGGATCACTTTTAGGTGGAGCCATTCGAATTCGAATTCAAAACTCCCTCCAAAAATTGCTATAAAAGGAGCAAGAAGGAAGAGGCGATTAGCAAGCCTTGTACGTGACCACTTCATGTCATTTTGTAGAGATTGAAGAGCTTACTCCATAGCTCTATCATTCTACTCCCATTGTGCAAAGATTCATTGCCAATGTGGTTGTAATCATATGTGAATCTATACATTTATTATCATCTACCTCTCTGTTTTGTTCTCTGCTATACTCACTCAGAGCAGCAACTTCAGAAGGTCATATCGCGAGTTTTACTGAACCTTTTTCAGTGTTTTAAAGTGCGGTGGATAGCTCTCACTGTCTAGTTTCTACCTATAAATTTTCAAGGTCATTGGATTTATACTTTTGGAGATATCTGCATTTTACTGCTTACTGGTCTATCTCTGCAGAGCCCCGAGAATTGTGGGAATGTTCCAGAACTTGATGAAACTTGTTCTCAGTGCTCAGTCCATCATTTGAAGTGTTTTAACTTGGAATAGGAAGCTTGCTAAGTCTATTTGCTATGCCCAAAAGGAATTTTTCTAATTCCTTCCAGGTTGAGAGCACTGTTCATTTTTTCCAGCAGGTGTATGTCCAAAAATAGCAAGTTTTGGGAGCTAGTCATTTCGCAACTTGTCGGTCTTGACTTAAACTTTTGGGATACATGTTCCAAAGTACTTGGCTGATATTTTGGTGGATTTAGGAAGCTCAAAGGGTCTACTAATCAACTCTGAAGTCTCAGTTGGCTGGTGTGAAGCTGGTTGTAGCGGCACCTACTCATCTTTGGATTGCATCCACCATCTCTCTTCACAGTGGTATCAGAGCATAGTCAAGCAACATGGGAGATGGATTTCCATCAACAATTGACAAATTGGATCGAAACAACTACCCGGCATGGTCTCTAAGGATGGAGGCTTACCTTCAAGGAAGGAATCTATATGGATTCATATCCGGAGATGAAGCAATGCCAACCATGAGGAACAAAGGGCAACCATCACATGAAGAAGTGGAAGGACTTTCGAATTGGTGTTCGAAGGATGCACTTGCAAGGTCCTATATTCTAAACTCAATCTCTGATTTTCTTTTACCTCATGTCAAGGGATGCAAGACATCAAGAGAAACCTGGAATGCACTTGCTTCTTTCTTCTCTTCCAACACTCGAGCAAGGAAGAACCAATTGTGGATGGAGTTCACAACAATGAAGAAAAGCCCGAAGCAAAATGTGACTGATTATGTCACAAAGATGAAGGAGATTTCCGACCAACTTGGAAGCATTGGAGAGGTAATTGAAGAGGAGCAAATCATAAGACAAATCATGAATGGAATCAAAGCAGACGACAAGTGGGAGTCATTCACAACAGCCATGGATTTATACATGGATATGCATGTACCCGACCTCAACACACTCATGGGCCAACTCTTCACTCATGAAGCAAAGATTAGCAAAGGTGGTGAGTCCTCAAGAGGTAATCAAACTTCTGCCTTATATTCTGATAAAGCTAAGGTCAAGGACAAGTCAAAGAATAGGAAGAATGAAGATGAAGGAAGCTCTTTCCAAGCAAACTTTGCAGGTAGAGGAAGAGCTAGAGGAAGAGGCAGAGGTGGAAAGCAAGGCAGGGGGAGATTCCAATCATCTCAACCTTGCAACATATGTGGCTTATCTAACCATACTACTGAAGAATGTTTCAGGAATCCAAGGAACTCAAGAGGAAGAGGATTCAATAGAGGTGGCTATGGATCAAATAGAGGTAGGTACAATGGAGGCTACAACAACAACAACTACTACAACAACAATTACAACAACAACAACAACTATCAAAGTGGCCATAGAGGAAGAAGAGATTACAATAACTATGCAGAGGACCAAAGTCAAGAAGATTCATTATTGATTATGAATCTATCAACAAAGAAGGGTAAGGATGATGATCACATATTTTACATTGATTCGGGATGCTCGAACCATGTAGCAGGAAATGTGGCTTTACTTTCTGATTTGGAAGATCCTCATAACAAGCATGAAGTGCAGACAGGAGATGACACAAAGCACTCAGTGGAGAAGATAGGTAATGTGAAGACATCAGATGGGAATATGAACCTCTTAAGCAAAGTCTTGTATGTCCCTACAATTACCAAAAATTTAATAAGTGTTGGACAGATTGTTGAAAAAGGATTGCAGGTTAGATTCAATCGATTTGGAGCATATGTTGAAGACCCAAGGCAAGGCTTTCGAAGGATTGCCAAAGGAGAAAAGACAGGAAGGCTTTTCACTTTTGAAGTGGAAGATACAAAGAACATAGCTTTGTTTAGCTATGGATCTCAAACTCTAACAGAGTTGGAGATATGGCACAAAAGGCTTGCTCACATTGGTGAGAGGACACTCAAACAGATTTGCAGGGACCAAAGTGTACTTGGTTTGCCTAATATCACAAGGCAACACATGATTTATAAGTGTGAAGCTTGTCAACTCGGCAAGGCTCATAGACAACCTTTCAATAAGAAAGGATATATGTATCAAAATCCTTTGGATCTAGTGCACACGGATGTGTGGGGTCCAAGTAAGGAGCCATCTATATCAGGCTCAAGATATTATGTGTCTTTCATAGATGATTGTAGCAGGTGGACCATTCTGTTTTTCATGAAGCACAAGGATGAAGTGTTTAATTGCTTTAAGAAGTATATTGCTCTTGTTGAAAATCAAACAGGTAGGACTTTGAAAAGACTCAGATCAGATGGTGGAGGAGAATACTTCTCTTCTGAATTTGATGCCTTCTTGCATGAAAGAGGCATTAAAAGGGAAGTCACTACAAGGTATACACCTGAACTCAATGGTGTAGCAGAGAGGAGGAATAGAGCTATTGTCGAAGCTGCAAGGTCCATGCTCAATGAAAGGGGATTGCCGAACTACCTATGGGCAGAGGCTGTGTCGACAGCCACATATCTCATAAATAGACTTCCATCTAAGTCACTAGATGGAACCACTCCATATGAAGTGTGGAATGGAAGAAGACCTAGTCTAGAGCATTGTAAAATCTTTGGATGCTTAGCCTATGCTCACATTCCTTCTCAAGTAAGAGGGAAATTGGATCCCAAGGCAGAGAAGTGTGTATTCATTGGTTATGATCAAAACCAAAAAGGATATAGATTGTACAATCCAACCAATAAAGGATTTTCTGTGAGTAGAGATGTAATTTTTGATGAAAACAAATCATGGTTTGATGATGACAGGAAAGTGAAGCTGCCATATGACTTGGATGAAGATTTTCCATCACTTCAACCAAAGGAGCCAAAGCAGATTGAAGAAAGTGATTCGGAGATTGACCTAGAAGACTTGGAAAGACTAAAGCTATGGAAGAACAAAGGTAAAGCAAAGATGCAGGATGCTACATATGGACCCGAGAGCTCACATCAACCACTTAGAAGGTCTTCGAGGGAGAAGAAGAAACCAGAGAGGTTTGGTTATGATACTTCTTTGGTCACCAAGCACTCAATCTACATTGCAAAGGATTCAACCAATGAAGAACCTACCACATTTGAAGAAGCACAAAGCAAGAAAGCTTGGAGAGATGCAATGGATGAAGAAATGGAAGCCTTGAAGGAGAATGACACTTGGGAGCTTGTACCTAACAAGCCATCTATGAAGATAATCGGATCTCGATGGATATACAAAATCAAGAAGAATCCAGATGGAAGTATAAATAGACACAAAGCAAGGTTAGTTGCTAAAGGGTTTGCTCAAACCCATGGTATTGATTATGAGGAGACTTTCTCTCCTGTTGCAAAAATGCCTACAATTAGGGTTCTCATTAGTCTTGCTGCATCTAGAAATTGGAATCTTTATCAACTTGATGTAAAGAATGCTTTCTTGAATGGATGGATTTCTGAGGAAGTGTATATGGCACAACCTCCTGGATATGAGGATGCACATCATCCTAACTATGTATGCAAACTAAAGAAAGCTTTGTATGGATTGAAGCAAGCTCCAAGAGCTTGGAATTTCAGATTGGTTACTTATTTGCAGGACCAAGGATTCAAAGCTAGCAAGGCGGATACCTCTTTGTTCATAAAGAGGAATGGATCTGAAGTGATCTATTTATGTGTGTATGTTGATGATATTATTATCACAGGCAATGATCTTGAAGGAATCAAACAGGTAAAGAGTCAAATGAAGGAGGAGTTCAAAATAAGTGACCTCGGACCACTCACTTATTTTCTTGGATTGGAGTTGATCTACACAGATTCAGGTATATACATCACACAAAGGAAGTATGTCCATGACATGCTCGTCAAGTTCAAGATGGAAAATACCAAGTGTGCAGGTACACCTATGGAGCAAAATCATAAGCTTAGTGCTTATGAAGGAGAGCCAATTGAAGACATCACAAGCTATCAAAGCTTGGTTGGAAGTTTGAACTATGCAACACTCACAAGGGTGGATATATGCTATAGTGTTAGCATATTGAGTCAGTTTATGCATAAGCCGAGAAGACCACATATGGAAGCGGCCAAGCGAGTCCTCAAGTACCTAAAGGGGACCATGAATGAAGGTTTGTTCTATTCATATACTTCAGATATTGAGCTAAAGGTCTACTCAGATGCAGATTGGGCCGGATCTAAAGATGATAGAAGAAGCACATCAGGGTATATATCATTTGCAGGTTCAAAAATCATTTCTTGGTCATCGAAGAAGCAACCAACCGTGGCATTATCTTCTACTGAAGCTGAATATAGAGGTTTGGCTAATGCAACTCAAGAAATCATGTGGTTAAAATCTTTGTACACAGATCTTGGACTTCATTCTTCAACACCTCACATTTTTGGTGACAACACAAGCTCACTACATCTAGCAGCTAATCCGGTATACCATGCTAGAACCAAGCATATTGAAGTCCACTACCATTATGTAAGGGAGAAGCTAATGAGCAAGGATATTCAACTATCCTACGTCTCTACAGATATGCAATGTGCAGACATGTTGACGAAAGCTCTTGATGGTACGAAATTAAGTAGATTCAAGTTGATGATTGGTTTGCAGGAAATCAAGGACAACTGAAGACTTATTTGGAGGCCAAGCATGTTAGGCTTGAGGGGGAGCTGTTGGTGCATTTTGCCCAAGCCTACATGCTTGATATGCTTGATATTATCCTCATTTGTAAGTCACATGAGTAGTCATGTGAACACCTCTTGTAAAAGAGTACATTTTATCTCTTGTAAATGGAAAAAGAAAAAAGTAAAAGGATGGCTTACCTCATCCATGATGTAAAAGCAAATTCGTGGCTCCAACTACCAAAATCACGGATTTTTGAGCTGAGGGAATCTCTCCTAACTTTGGGGATCACTTTTAGGTGGAGCCATTCGAATTCGAATTCAAAACTCCCTCCAAAAATTGCTATAAAAGGAGCAAGAAGGAAGAGGCGATTAGCAAGCCTTGTACGTGACCACTTCATGTCATTTTGTAGAGATTGAAGAGCTTACTCCATAGCTCTATCATTCTACTCCCATTGTGCAAAGATTCATTGCCAATGTGGTTGTAATCATATGTGAATCTATACATTTATTATCATCTACCTCTCTGTTTTGTTCTCTGCTATACTCACTCAGAGCAGTAACTTCAGAAGGTCATATCTCGAGTTTTACTGAACCGTTTTCAGTGTTTTAAAGTGCGTTGGATAGCTCTCACTGTCTAGTTTCTACCTATAAATTTTCAAGGTCATTGGATTTATACTTTTGGAGATATCTGCATTTTACTGCTTACTGGTCTATCTCTGCAGAGCCCCGAGAATTGTGGGAATGTTCCAGAACTTGATGAAACTTGTTCTCAGTGCTCAGTCCATCATTTGAAGTGTTTTAACTTGGAATAGGAAGCTTACTAAGTCTATTTGCTATGCCCAAAAGGAATTTTTCTAATTCCTTCCAGGTTGAGAGCACTGTTCATTTTTTCCAGCAGGTGTATGTCCAAAAATAGCAAGTTTTGGGAGCTAGTCATTTCGCAACTTGTCGGTCTTGACTTAAACTTTTGGGATACATGTTCCAAAGTACTTGGCTGATATTTTGGTGGATTTAGGAAGCTCAAAGGGTCTACTAATCAACTCTGAAGTCTCAGTTGGCTGGTGTGAAGCTGGTTGTAGCGGCACCTACTCATCTTTGGATTGCATCCACCATCTCTCTTCACAACTATAACCATCCAGAAAGGAATACATTTCTCATTCGACAACATCATCGAGCATCATATCCAAAAAGGGAAGTGGGAAGGGATCAGGCACAGTCGCCGCATTTAATTTTTGGTAGTCCACATAGATACGCAAGCACTTGTTTTTCTTTGGGACAATGATAATAGGCAAAATCCATTCTGCATGCTCAATGGGGACGATGAAACCTAATTTCAGCAAACGATCCAATTCCACTGTCACTTGAGCAGCATAATTGGGGTTCATGCGATAACTGGGTTGTTTGATTGGACGCACATCCGACTTTAGCATCACACAGTGTTGATAGATCCAAGGGTCCAACCCTTTCATATCTCGATAATCACACGCAAATACATCTTGAAACTCTGTCAACAACTGTAGTAGATCATTTTGAAAAGTTTCCAGTAACCCAGCCTTAAGCTTGATCGGTCGCGGTGTACCCTCATTTCCCAAATTGTAGGTGATGAGCTGATCTTCCGGTACATAAAACTGTCAGGTCATGGATATATCCTCAGGTGACTGGAATAATTGGTGTAAATTTTGGGCATTCAAAACTTGATCCGGCACTAGGTCCACTTCTTCGGCAACCGGAACTACCATACAAATGGCCGGATTCCAATTATCTACAACTGCTTGTAAGTCGACTATACCTAGGGCTAGCAAATCCTGGTTAGCATTGAGAAAAGCTTCTTCTTCATCAACTAGAAGTCCATCCAGCATATGCACAAGTTCGGCTCCATAAGGTCGAGCATGAAGGTTGCAAGGCTTCATCTCGTCCAAGGGTACTACATATTTCCGATGATTGCTTTTGAAAATAAGTTTGTGTGCAGACCAGTCCTACAACACTTTGGCTTGTTTCAGCCAGGGCCTCCCGAATAGTAAGTTGTAATCCAGACTTGAGTCAGGTAATTCTAGAACAAAAAAAGTCATTTTAAACACCTCCCTGAAGAGTAATGGGTATATCACGTACCAAACCCACAGGATGGACCCTAGATTGATCCGCCATTCTTACAAAACTAAACAGGTTCAATCTGAGTCCATCCTAACTGTTTACAAAGTGCGACCGTAGCAATATTCACATCGGAGCCTCCATCAATTAACACTTGAGTGATTTTGTGGTTTTTATACCATACTGTAATTAAAGGAATAGCATGGTCCACCGTAGAATCAATTTCTGGACTGATAGTTACCATCACAAGTGTACACGAAGATCCAAGACTAATTTGTTGTTGGAATTGTTGTCGTACACCCGGAACCAAGGCTAACAGTTGCCCCAATGGTATTGTAATAGATGCTTGCAATAGAATATTCTACACAGAGTCCAAATTTGACGTACCCGATACCGAATTTGGTTGACTCTCTGGTGACCTTTCATTGAACTTGGTTCTTCTGGTGGTAGATTCGATATTATCTGTTGGACCACCGATACTGGATTGAGGAAAACAGTTGGTTCTTGATTGGCCCATGTACTAGCTTTGGTAAAAACTCTCTGTTGTTCTCGAATGCCAGGCTCAAAAATATCAGTAGCCGGTTGTAACTTCTTGTCGGACCGTGTTTGAATTGTTGCCGCTTGGGTATCTACAACTGAAATATATACCATGTTGGCCATTGGATGCTGTCATTCTTTTCTTCGTTTATCATACTCGGATGCCTCTTTGCAATATCTGCGGATATGTCCAATCTTGCCACAGAAATGGCATCTTGGTGGTGGAAGAGATATGCCTTCACCTGATTGACCGGAGTTCCACCGGGTCTGGCCGAAGTTGTTTGCTCGCGGTCCCCTGTAGGTTTTATAACTTTGGTAAGAAGTATTCCTCAAATGCGATGGTACATAGTGGGTAGCATGTTGTCCCTGCTCTTGTATTATAGCATTTACGATCGGTCTGGTTTGTACTTTGGCATTATATGGACACGTTTCAGTAGAATGACTCGTCGTATTACAAATAGCGCAATACATTTGGTTTAGTGCACATGCAAAAGTAGTGTGTCCCGGGTTCTTACATTTTGTGCAGTACACATGTTTCAATGGATCCTCGCTAGTACACTTGGACGCCTTTAACCAGTCCAGATCTTCAGTGAACCTGCCAATGTTATGCTCCAACTATAATGCCATGGCTATTACTGCATCCAAGGTCATACCGCCCACACATCGTATAATCATTACTTGTTTGAGCTGAGGGTTTAATCCATTAATAAACCACTTAGTAATCATGTCATTCGATAGGTTAGCATGCACCAATGGCAGTTGCCGTAGATGAGTACGAAATAGAGTTGCATACTCCTGCACATTCTGATGTGGTTTCTGTCTATTGTTTTGCAGATAGTCAAAGATCTCACCCGCAATTTTCTTGAACCGAAAACATTGTAAGAAGGCATCCTTAACATCGTCATATTGATCAAAATGATTAATGTCATAAAAATTTAACCACCAGGTAGCCTCATTAACCAGAGTAGATTGGAACATTATAGCCTTATATGCCGGATCCGCTAGATAGTTGAGTATAGCATAGTTGATTTCAAACGTATGCACATGGGCATTGGGATCATCACCGAGAAATCCTCCGAATTTCGTATACGTAACTCCAGCAGGTACCGGTCGTGGTGGTATGACATGCTGCTGTTGTTGCTATTGTTGTTGTTGTTGTTGCTAATGGTGTTGTTGTTGTTGTTGTTGTTGTTGTTGATGTTGTTGTTGTTGCGAACCACTCATGTTGTTTAAATCAAGAGGAAGTATCACTGTCGAATAATTTGAACCAGATAAGCCTAATTGTTGTTGTGTCATCTCGCCGTCTTGCAAGTTCTCCGATAATCTGATATTGTTAAGTCGACCATACATGCCTACACCCAACTGACATTCCTCATAGTCGAATTCTGAAGTAAACTTTTCACCAAAACTTTCATCCAATAATACACTAGTTTCCTCAAAATTAGAACCCAAAGTAGAGCTAACATCAAAATTCTACAAACCGACCCCAAAATTATCCAAACTGCCACCAAAATTCCACAAACTGCTATCGGAAATTTCCACACTATCACCAGAACCAGCAATTACTTCCTCAACCTTACTTTTCGCAGATGGGGTTGGTTGCACTTCTGGTATACCTTGTAATCCTTGCACCAGGAAATGCTGAGGTGGCACCCCACTAGCCCATATTTCTCGTGTTCCTTTCGACGATTGTCCATCACCACCACCACCCGGAGGTGTTTCCAATGTGCTAGGAACTTTCCAGGGATGTTGATCCCTTCTGTACTTTCGGTACGATTCTCCAAAATGTGTTACATGCATATATCATAGGATTCTTTCTCAAATCCTAATCTATTTGTCGACTGGCTACTCCATGCCCAATGGCTGGCACCAGTGTTAATCTTATGGTTAATCTAAATTGTTAACAGATCTGTACGTGGGTTCTTGGGATGGTCAGGGATCTATAATACAGAGGCCCTTTATGTATTTTCCCCAGTCACTTCATTATCTTCTGACAATTACAACACATTTAACTACCACTTTCCAATGCATAACAACTTCTAACGATTACCATAACCACATGTGCAAAAAATTCTATTGTTCACTTAACATTACTGTTATACTCGCACTTCACCAATAATGCAATAAGATGTTAACACAGTACCTTAGTTACTTCAATATTGAACCTTAACAATACAGGTGACCCCACAGTTTGATAAACTCGTGATAGAATCAAACTTCAGCCGATCGCCCAGACAAAACAGTCCGGTGATGTATACGTTGCTCTCTTGCCATCACTGCTCTATTAATCAGAAAAGCGTTACAACATTTTGTGCGACACCCTTTCGGTGCGCGTCTTTTCTTAATTACAATTCTAAATAATATTCCAGCGGCCTGACAACACTCATGCATACATGCATACATATACATGTACTTATGTATACTTCACAATTATACATGCATACATGCGAACACATCACACATTCACATGAACACATACATTTCATACATTCACATGCATACATCACTTATCACTCATGCACATATGCACACATCCACATGCATACATGCAAACATACTCATCATACCTATACATGCAAATGCATATATTCAATATACATCCATACATCTTACACTCATGCATATGCATTTATGCATACATATACATGCATCTCATGCACTTCACATGCATACATGCACTTCACATGCAAACATACATCACATACATGCACATACCTCTAACATACATGTACACATCACTCACATACATGCACATGTCACTCATGCACACATGCACACATCACTCATGCACACATGCACACATCAACAACTCATGCATGCAACTTATATGCATATGCACTAACTCTAATATGCACAGGCACACTTGCATACATACACATGCATCTTACTCTAACATACATGCACATGCATACATTCACTTATGCACACATGCACACATCTCTAACATACATACACATGCATACTTACATTACATACATGCACATGCACTTTTGCATATACATGCATGCATACATGCATACATGCATCATACATATACATATTCACATGCATACCTATGCATCATACATCATATGCATACATTCAATATACATGCATACATTCACTTCAAATTTCACATGCATACACATGCATAATACACATGCATACATGCATCATACTTCAAAATCAAAGAAAGATAACATAGGTAAGTATCCGTAATGAGAAAGATTTTCCATTCCACTATGAGTTAAATGGTCATGCCAAATACAGGCCATAGGCTATTCAGTAACATCTAACAAGTGTTCTTTCTATGATACAAATAAAGGATAAAGTGAGCCAACTTTGATTCCTTTTGAAATAACCATGTTGCCCTTTGATATGCAAAAGGACTTAGCATAGAAGACCACCTTGTAAACAAGGTCATCAAGGCTAACAACTTTCATCAAACTACATGATAACTGAGGTACATGGCGTGTATTATGCATAGCAAATTTGAACCATCAATGAACTGCACAAGTACATCTCAAATCCTAACAATGTCACATGGGAAAGAGTCACCAAGTCTCATAGTACAAAGAGACTTTGCTGCATAAGTAGAGAATCATTCTCTATGCGGTATCACATGGAAAGAAGCACCAAAATCTAGCAGCCGTGTCTGGGAAAGAAAATCATCCATAAGAGCCTCACTAGGCACGGTACTGTCAAGTTTCAACACATCAACATCATTAGAAATAGCATTGATTTCTTCAATCTTCACATTTGAATTAGATGGTTTAGGTAGTTTTTTAACATGCGCATCAACATTCTATCCTTTACCTTTAGCATTCTTTAAGGCATAGCAATCTTTCTTCATGTATAATTTCTTATGACAATGATGGCATTTGATATCCCTCTTCCTTGAATTACGTCTAGCCTTATTCCATTGATCATTCTTTTCCTTGTTCCTGCTCCTACCATGTTGTTGATGATTTAGATGAGCAGCAACACTATTTGTGTACTTCGTGCGAAGATCATATAACTTTCTCATCAGATACACTTTATTTGATGCCATTTCTTTTTCATGTGTGTTGCATAACTTCTTCCAAAGCTGCTCTGCACTTTCACAATCCAATACTGTAATGTTAACATTATCTGTTTAGTGCAATCAAATGGTAGACCAAGCTATTTCATCAAACTCAAAATCAAATTTTTGAATCTCAAAATTATCTTTGCCCTCCAAGTTGTAACTCCTCTTGGGAAAACTAGCACTAGACCCTAATCCAAAAGATGTGCCTGAGATCTTTGATGCCGTGATGATAGAGAAGTGCCTAGAATGATAATGGATCTAGAGTAGTCCTAAACACCACTATGGCTAAAAAAGGGATGAACAAGTGCCAAATTCTGGGAAAAATTCAACACTCTCCCTAGAAAAATAGATTAATGAATAGCAGTTACCAACCAAAAAGATTATGTGAGAATGTATATGTTCACATGAATAGGTGTGTCAACGAGTAAAATCGACCACTTTATAGTTGAAATAATTAAAATCTGGAAAACTTTTGCCAAAATCTCCTCTAGAAAATGAGAAATGATCCGTGTCAGAAAAACTCACTAAATTTCAAGTTCTCATATGTGAACCTTCATGGTGAATCCCTGACTCCACTACATATAACCACTTACCCAAAGAAGCCAACTAGGCTTACCAAGCACTTATGAAAAACTATCATACATCTCCTATAACGAGGCTAGGTAAGGCTTCCACCTGCATCACTGAAGAGACCCCAACATCTAGGTGTCTCCCAGGAAAGAAAACCTCACCACAACCCTCTTTATCAACATCAAAGGCTTTATGCAAATACGTAACCGCTATATCAATGGCCACATGGACAGACATAAGCGATATCCATAGAAGCGTACATAGTGTGTATGTGCTCAATATATGCAGTAAGATGGCATTGAAAAGGTGAATCCCCAAACACTAGCCAACAACACCTGAAAGTGTCTGTCAACTCTATTCTTTAGGCTCAAAAAACTTGCATACATTTGCGGTGGCTGCTCCCACCACAATTGAAAATGTTTCAAGAAACATGTGGATTTACTAGTGTGGCTGAAAACAGAGCCCCAAAGATGAATATTCATTGTCGAAGAAGTACAAAAGAGCACTCTTCATGATGTTCTTGAAGCTATGTAATGAGAACTATGCGTGAAAGTACTCCAAAATGACTCCAAAAGTCATCCCAAAAATTATTCAAAACAGGCTTTGAAAGCAAAGAATGAAGGCTTGAGAGCCCAAAACATGTTCAAGGTAATGTGAACCTTTGTCTTTCCCCTTTCTCAACCACCATAAGAGTGTCTCTTAGTGGCAAGAGATTGTCTTTAAGTGAGCTCCGGGGGAACAAACTTGGATGGGTGACTTCTTGGGAAGTATCGAGAACCTTCGTCTTTAATGATCGTTGAGGTCCTCCCTATCGCGTAGCCAATGGTTCCAATGGTGCCTTCAATGACTCAGATGACAAGGTATGTCAAGGTTTATGCCTTGGTCGCCACCTTAGTCGTAAACCTTGGAGATAACCTTGGGTGGGTGGGTGGGTGCTTGCTTCAGAGAAAGCCTTGGGTGGGCGAGCAAGTGAGTGCTTCATTCACACAAAAGGAACAAAGCTTTTGCCTCAAAATGCTCTAATACTAGTGAAGTATTTCAATGGTGATGCACCGTAGTGGACTCTCCTTCTTTAGAGCTAGCTACACAATGATACCCTCGAAGTAGAAAAATGAGCTCTACACACCAAACACAATACTATGCATAGAGGCCGCAGAATACACAGAAAACATAGTGCACAGGTGTTATGACCTCCAGGATCCTCCCTGGTCGACAAGACAAGACACAAGCCATATTAATAAACAATAGAAGGGAAGACATCAGACTCACCTCCCAGTCGTAGAGCCAATACGGGCTCACCCCTAAGCCTAGGAGCCTACAGCCAAGCGGGCAGCCACCTCCAAGGGATTGGCGTCCCATACCACCAGCCTCCCACCAAAACACGTGATGAGACTTTGCCAAAGGCCAAGAGTCCAAGTGCGTCGCGCGAGAGATATCTCACAAATGAGCCCATGGGTTCTATTTATAGGCTCAAATGAGGAGGCGACCCAGTTATCAGTGGGCGGCCAGTTCATATTTGGTCGGACACTTTTAACTACATGCACCCATCCAGATGTCCTTTAATTTTGGGGACGTAACAACAGGGGGGCATGAACACAGGTTTCTTAGGTTTCCCAAATGTGATCAAACTTACAATCTGTGGCTGATTAGGTCACTATACGTTTTATTAAAGAACATATACAAAAGCGTTCGGCGGCCATTTGGCCTTTCACATGGACACTAACAATAACACCAACCTTAAAGCTTGGCAAAGGCATGACTTAATATTGCTACAATGTAAAAAAACAGCCATCAATTTTAGGCTTTTTTTGTTCTTTTTTAATTCTTCGAATAAGCTCATGAGAAGCGATTCTACAAATGCTGCTCCTGGAGCTCCCAGACAGAGAGGTCACCAAAACCATATATCACGTCTCGATGGGCATAACTCCAAGGATTTTCCTTTTCGTCACTTTTGGATAAAGGGTTTTCAGTGCCAGGAGCATATATATATATATATATATATATATATATATATATATATATATATATATATATATATATATATATATATATATATAGAGAGAGAGAGAGAGAGAGAGAGAGAGAAAGAGAGAGAGAACATATACAGAACAAGATGGATCTCCTTAACTTAACAACACCTAATAAATAAATGAAGAAAACAGCTCGGTCTTGTGTGATCATGGAACAGATGATAGTTCAAGGCGTATATGCTGGCTGAATGTTCGAGTGTATATGCTTGCTGAATGTTACACGTGTACAAAGAAGCGCGTGATAGAAAGGTTTTGCCAGCTGAACAGAAGAGTATATGCTCTTTACGATTATCAGCAAGCAAGGCTCATGTGATTTCACAGGCATATAACGTGTTTCACTAAGCAAGGACAGCTGGTCGGCTACTAGTTGCATGATTGATGGTCTGAAAAATCGTTGTGTATAATGCATACATAATACCTTTAGCTACAATCCACATGGGCCTACCATATGAAAATGTGCAAGCTCCATATTTCAAGACTCAGGACCCAAAGGAACCATGAAACCTTCAAAACGCAGGTAGACAAATAACTAGCTGCTTCAGTACTATCACAAGTTCTTTATCAACTTCAAAATCAACGTATATAAACAGAGAAAAGATTGGGAGCAATGTGGTACGGAGATGGAAAAGAGCTTTATGGACCCGTTGGATCCAAAGTTGTTTTTTTTACACGATACATGAAGTATGAATTCAGAAAAGATTATGTGCTATATGATCGAGAGAGATACAAAGAAGATCTATGCACCTCTTCTCTTAGTGATGGCAGAAGATCCATTCAAATTCCATCCCATTGTCATGGAGCACTACAGCTTTGATGTGCCTTAATGTAGGCGTATTTTGCAGCTCTTAATCATATTGTGAACAGAAAGAAAGCTACCTTGAGAGGCGTACTTAGAGCCACTACCAAGCTAGCTGCATTTCCGCTCGACCAAATAACAGAAAGCAATTGGTGTTGAATCCACAGATAACATTCAATCAGGCTACTATCCGGGAGAGACAGAGAGAGAGAGAGAGAGAGAGAGAGAGAGAGAGAGAGAGAGAAAGAGAAGCATCTGAAAGCACAACCTCGATGCATAAGGCCACTCTAACTTTAGGGTCCCTCTCAAATAGACCCATTCAAACATAACATCTATCAAGCCTAACCTTGAGGAGATTAGAGTCAATTCTCAAGTTCGACCATAAGGAATGCTAGAATCCGAAATATACTGTATGTCAAGGTGGAGCCTAAGGAGACCTCACTCGGTCTTCTCCAAGCTTTAAATGGAGCTCCCTTCTGTTTGCCATCTATCCTGGAGATTTTCAGCCATGCTAAAACCATCCATGAATCATGATGGCGATAGGCATAGGGGAGGCTTTACAAGATTTGCAACATTTCTTCCTCTTTGAAGACACACACAATGATAAGCAGCAAAGGACCACCAAAAGCAATAGTGAGATCTTGTGTTGATGAGGAGTTAAGATATCAACATTTAAGCTTTTCTACAAAGAATAATGAGGCAAGGATATAGAAAGACCTTCTAAAGAAATGTACAAGTTTTTTTTTTTAATAAAGGAAGTTTGGCCTTAGCCTACTCTCTCGAACATGTATTAATTAAAGAAAAAGAAAGGTACAAGTGGAGGGGACTAGTGCCCACGGGACCCCCCAAATCCCATAAAGCAGGATAGATTTTACAGAGTTTAGATGGCATTACAAAGAAAGTTAATCACCCTCTCATCACCCTCATGTGGGGCCCACTTGGGTTTAAGCTTTTCGTTGATCAAAAGGAGCACTTGATGATGCCTGAAGGGGGGGGGGGGGATTTCTTATTGTTAGCGATTCATTTTCGGAGGAGGAACAATGATTTCTCAATCGACCACTCTTTGGGGGAGTCTCCAAAGTTATAAGCACATCTTTCCCACTATATCATCCAAAGGACCTCCCCACCGACGAAATTTCAGAGAGTGGTTGAGCATCCGATCGCTTCTCCCAGAAGCGCTTGTTTCCAACTGATATGTTTCTGAAGTCTAATTTTCTTTTTGACAATCTGCTAGTGCATGTTGGAGCTGGGGCAAGAAAAGAAGATGTGAGCAACATCTTCAATGGACCGGTAGAATTTGCCATAAGAGGAGGGACTTTCTATTAGAGGTTGCTAGATAGCCATGAACTTCATATCCCACCACAGCCGCATCCATGACAGGCACCACTTCTTGTTGAGGTTGACCTGATAATCAATATTTTCTTTGATGTTCGGGATTTTTATTAGGCAATTACCATTGTGCCATTTGAGAGCCGAGCGAGCACGATGGCTCGTGCCCCATGAGAAGATGGACTTTAGAGCGGTCCCATGCAAGATTTCTGCTTTGTAAAGTATTCCATTCTTCATAGGTAATGGTGATGCTGGGGTCAATATCCTCAAAGTTGATCCACTGGTTGGTGTCTTGTTTCCAGAGATGTTTCCATTTTTTGAAGCCTTTGTTCCAAAGCCTCTTGGCATTTCGAATGTTCCAAGATTCCACATTCTAGATGCCATGGATGGGAAACCAGATAGAGTCATTCTGTCTGACACCGATCGCCCACTTCCAATCTTCACTGATTCTTATGAAGCTTTTAACTTTATTCCAACTCTTCCATAGGGAGCACACAAGATTCGAGCCTTTTGGGAATATCAGGATCTGGGAAAACAAAAGGGTCAAAATGTCAGATTCTTCCAATTGGAAACCCACGAAAGTCAACGCATTCTTGTTTCTGAAGATCAGCTTGGCCCACAAGGCGTCCCTATTGCACCATGCCTTAATCATCCATTTTGCCGCAAGTTCGTTAGCCATGCATCCAATGTCCAGAATGCCAAGGCCCCCACTATCCCTTTGGCTAGAGTAGATGGACCACTTGATTTTTGGCACTCCCCTCCTGTTGTGGTCCCCCATCCAAAGGAAGTTTCTACAAATACTTACCAGTTTGGATAGTTGTTGCTCTTTCGGTCTCCAACAAGAGAGGAAGTAAATGCTCGAAGAGATGAGGAATGTGTTGATAACCATTGCACGACGAGCGATATTGATTTGCATACCTCTCCAATAGTTTAACTTGCTTTTGACTCTAGCTAGGACCCAATTCCACTGATGCTCCAATGAGATGCTAAAGCCCAAGGGAATCCGAAGAAGCCAAAAAAGTTGGCATGGAGGAATGTTTTGACAGCGTGTTCAAAGAGAAGGCCAGGTTGGATCCCAACAATAGCTCGAAAAGCGATCTTTGAGTGGTTGATTTTAGATCCAGAGGCTTCGCAGAAAGTATATAGGCACCTCCAAAACGTCTCCAGGCTGGTACTATCGTTGTGGAAAAACGCATTCATGTCATTGGCAAAGAGTCTCATGGTGATCTGGCCATGGTCACGGGGCAACCGGAGGCCTTTGATATTACCTGCTTCCACCTTTTGTTCCACTAGCTGACTAAGCTCTTCCGTGGCAATAGCAAATAGAAGGGGAGCCAACGGGCACCCTTTTCTAATCGATCGTTTCAATTTGATCACCTTCCAAAGTTGGCCAGTAACATTAATTTGGGTCGACGCGTTTCCCAGAAGGTTCCATTATCTTGGTAAATTTTTTACTGCATCCGAGGTCTTTAAGAGACTGCAAAATAGTCCCATTCCAACCTATCATAAGCTTTGTCAAAGTCGATTTTGAGGAAGACCACATCTTTTCTTGACTCGTCTGCGAAGTCGAGACCTTCCCAAATATCTATAATGGCTTCCAATATTGACTTGCCTTTGATGAACCTTTTTGGTCCTCACTTAACCACACCCTCATATGGCTGGAAATTCTGTTGGCTATGACCATCCAGCCCCGGGCTTTTCCCACTGGGGAGGGCATCAATGACTTCAATGATTTATTCATCCGACCTACATTGCTCAGAACATTATTCATCAATGGGGTCGTCCTTCCATCTCGCAACGCACTGACCTTGTCATCTCTGATCACTACCTGATCATTATCGCTTTCCAACCTCTCATCAAAACCAATAAGGCTCGTTGGCTTCACGCCTACTCAACTTCCTTCTCTCTCCCCTCTGTCCATCAAGAAATTGCTAAAGTGTGGAAGGAGGCATTCGCCTCCTGCTCGTCCCCAGCCAAGAGCTAGAGATGCACGGTCGAAAAGTCAAGGCAGATCATGATAAGAGCCAGGAAGATGCTCCAGACTATTCAGCATGCTCGTAGAGAAGCTCTATATCATAGAGTCTAGAGACTTGAGGAGGAAATGAACAGAGGAAAAGCTCAATCCCAGAAGGGCCTACGAAAAATAGGGAGTTGCTGAGATACGGGGAAGAAACACAAAGGAAAAATCTGCAAATTTTCTTTAAGAAGTGGTGGGCTGGAAAAGCCGACAAACCCACCAAAGAGATGTGCAACATCCTTAGAAGGAAACAAAATAGAGAATCGATCCCCTATTGCTAGACTCAATGGCGATGTATGCAATACGAAAGAAGAAAATTTCAAAATCATTGAAGAGCACTTTATAAGACTCTTGGAGATCTCGAGCCACCTCTCCCACCATAGACAGAACTGCATGGCAGCCATCTCTAGGGTATCCTCTCATAAGATCCCACACAACCTTCACTCCCTACTTGACACGTGTATGCCCCATAGGGACAAAAGGATCTCCAAATGTTACTAGATTACTAGATGCGCCCATCATCCATACTGAAATTGGAAAGATAGTCGACTCTTTAGTGAATGAAAAAAGTCTTATGTCCGAACATTGCTTGACTGGTGGATTTTTTGAAGTCTCCAAAACACTTGTGTCGATATCTATAATTATCCCATGGAAATAGGTAATTATACTTGGAGCTCTCGAAGTCTCCAAAACACTTGTGTCGATATCTATAATTATCCCATGGAAATAGGTAATTATACTTGGAGCTCTCCCTATCTGTATAAAAAGTGTTATCAGCCAATCCACAAGGAACAAAGTCAGAAAATTGGAGTTGTTACAATGGAGCTACAAGAATCCATAGCTAATAAGATTACAAATTGGAAGCACAAGTGGATTAAGAAAATATATAAGGACTTCATCAAAAGGGAAGATTCACCCCTAAGACTATCATGGATATTTAGAATAGATTATGCAAAAGAGTCCAAGCAAAACTTCATGTTATCATAATTCATCAAGATAAGACAGATCAGCATAGACTTGAAATGAAGCTGAATATGTGAACGGACGTAAGTTGAATGGGGTTGGGAAAGCTATGGTCATCAACATATTTATGAATCCCTGCACCCCATCTTTCACTTCTGATTGGGAACCTCTAAATAAACATATCCAAAAGTTAGAGGTAGTGTGTCAAAAGTTCCTTTTGACTCATCAACTTTAAGAAAAACGAAATTTCTAAGACCAAAGGACATTTGTTATCTCTGTTCAAATAAAGGTGGGTCAAAAATTCTTAGAATGGTGAAGTTAACTGGTAAAAGGATAACTAAAGCTTGGATTGATCAACAAGAGTTCCTCCATCCTATATCTCAAGATGAAGTATACTAAAAGAATCTTCAAGCTCTTAGGTTTCCCAGTGGGCTTTTAGGCTCTCTTTGAGACAAAAATAAGAGAGCTATCAGTAGACTCAAAATGAAGTGGAATAGCTGGAGGTATGTAAGTTAAATGGGATTAACAAGTTCTGATTTGCCTCCACCCCATACTTCTTCTTGTTGGAGGCGTCTAGATAACTAGCTCCAAAAGTTAAGAGGCAATGTGTAGAAATTTCATTTGGCCCAACAAATTTGACATAAAGGAAACTCCTAAGACTCAATGGGACATTTGCTTCCTTAAGGGAGGGCTAATGATTCTTACCATGGTGAAAATCATTTGCAATTTTGTTGCTAAGTGGATAGCTAAAGCTTGGATTGATAAACAAGATTCCCTTCACTGTATACTTCCTTTCTTGTTGAAGACCTCGAGATAAAGAGATCAAGAATTAGAGAAGCTCAATAAGTTACTTCGGAAGACCAAGAAACGGAAGGAAATCCCTCTGAGTCTATGGAATGCCCACAGAAAATTCAAATAAAGATCACCTTTCTTCAAATAAGGGTGAGCTAAAAATTCTTAACGTATTGAAAATTGTCGTACAAATGAATAGAAGCTTGCATTAAGTCATGAGTCCAACTAATCTTCAAAAACAAAGAGCAAGTAATGGCAGCAAGTCTTAGATGTATACTATCAATCAAGGACTATGTTCCTTTTGTGGGAGAGTGGAGGATCCAATCAATCTCTTCATGGATTGATGGCATGCCAAGTCTTTTTGGCATCCAACATATGAAGAGGTATAAATTTGGTGCCCTTGGTGTGAGGGAAATAATATTGGATTGTTGTAAAAACATGGACATTGTCTTATGGCATATCTGGAGAGGACATGTCTTGTGGCATATAAGGCTCAACAGGAACCAGAAAGTCTTTAACTTAGGCAAATAAAACTTCTTTGTATTCCCTTAGTTCTACCTTGATTAGGACTTGGCATTCAATGCATTAAAGCATTCAATGCATTAAAGCTACCTCTGAAGTCCCCATGGATGACTTTAAGATTTCTAATGTATTAATTGGTCCCCATTACAACATGTGGAGACCCATATTGGTATCCTTGTATTTCAAACAAAGATTCCTTCTGGTGTTTTCACTAAAAGATTTTTGAGTCCTTGTTTTTGAAGTGGGAGCCTACCACCTGCACGAATATAACAATCCATCATTAATTTATACATATTTTCTTGTTGTCCAACAAAAAAAACAAAGAGCGCTTCTCCTAAAACATGTTATGGCAGTATTACCCTCTTGATCTCTTGTTTTACAATCAACCCCATTCGCGTGTACAATTGTTCTTTCAAAGTTATAGCATGGGCGGGGGGGGGGGGGGGGGGGGGGGGGGGGGGGCACATAAGAGTCGGGCGACCCAAAGTTCAATCAGAAAAATGCACTACTCATTTAAAATTACACTAGATTGACATCCATACTCATGTAATAGCTCAAGACTATACAATTACTAGGCACAGATACTTTATCCATGTTCATTTCATATGTTGTTTGTGTACTTCTAAGCAGATGATGTATCTCCCATTACTTGGTTTTAGGATATACTTCAAGATACAATTATCGCTCACCATTTTATTTAGTTAATCTCAACTGAGAAACTTTGGTAAATTTGCAGCTACGTTTTACTATTGGGCATAGTTCCTTCCTTCACTTATCTTTTTTTAACAGAACTTCAATTTTGTACATTTGCTTCAACACACTCATTTAATAAATTAGTGTATTTACACTATTAACGAGAGCCTGCATTATTGTTCATACTTTCCTTGAAAGTCGTTAATGCGGAAGTTGTCAACTTGTTCCATGTTGCATTCGCTTAAAGTGTAGTGAAGGATAAAAAAATACAGCTTCACGGGAAATATTATTATGGTGTTATAAGTGATTCATATAAATACTTTGCATTCATAGCAGCAACTATCCTATATTTTACCCAATGCATATGATGTTTTGGTGATAGAATCTCATTGTATTTTCCTGTCTGTAATTAACCCGAAGTTTTGTGCACAAGATGGAACATTGTAGATATAATATGATATGAAGTGTATAATAAGATATGAAGTGTGTAAAAGGAGAGCGACAAGGTTGACTTGGCTATTATATCATGTGTCTAAAGAGGAGAGGGACGGTGTTAAATTATTCAAACATTCTACTAAAAACACAAGGTGGAACCAACTCATGTTTCCCTAATTTCGATTGTCGGAAGTAAGATGACCATAAGGCATGCGCCCATAATTCTGACCACCGGAGTTTGCCAGATCCATGCGCCCTAAATGCTATGTTCGATAACCCAAAAAGTGTAATCCTGTCACCCAAAGAAACATTCACGAGCCCTCCCTATCCATTATACATGCTACGTTCGATAACCCAAAAAGTGTAATCTTGTCACCCAAAAAAACATTCATGAACCCTAAATGCTATGTTCAATCCATCATACATACGCCCTGAGTGTTATGTATGATGGATGTGACTAACAGGGTTTGCCAGATCCATCATACATGCACCATCACACATGCACCCTGAATGCTATGTTCGATAACCCAAAAAGTGTAATCCTATCACCCAAAAAAACATTCATGTGCCCTCCTATCCAAGTGATAGACATTAAAGCCCCTACCTACCTCAAACATGATTATGGACTCTAGATCCTCCATAAGCACCATATTCCTTGCACACGCGAGAGAGGATCTCAGATCCCACAGTACAACACCACCATCCATTCTTAAGGGGCCTCACATTCTTCTAAAAGAAGGGAAGCCAGGAAGCCCTGTCGAGCAGATGAACATTCATGTTAAGCTCACCAAGAATTGATCCAAGGATAAATGCGATCTGAAGTGTCAAAGCTTGTAGCATTCTTTCTCACGCCAAAACACGAAATTCTCCTCTTAAGAGTATCCTCCACAAAACTATCTAAAGAAAACCTAAAGATCAAGTAGGCGCAAAACTATTACGCTTAAGCCTAACGGTTTTCTTTTAGCCTGTTTACTTTTAAGTACTAAAGGTTACCGCTTCGCCCCTTTAGAGGATTAGTTTAAACGGGTTCTCGAGCTAAAGAAGCTGCAACAATGAAACTCCTTTTGCCAAAGCTACCATTAAAAGCTACCTACAAAGCATCTTGAAACTAATCCAAAGAATCTCCTCAACAAAAGCTATATGGAGAAATGATAGATGTTTCTAACCCCTATGGATTTCAATCAAAGGGAAATCCTATGCAAGATACGGCAAAATAAAAGTAGACTGGATTTTTGACAACTAACCTCCTTTGTAGTTCTAAGCTTGCCTTGCACTTTCCTTCCTACCGATTGAATTAAAATCTGTGAAGTGCAAAAGCCAAAGGTTGATTCATGTGACTTCACCCAAAAAACAAAGAAGTGTGTGATTCCAGGGTACTAGAAGAATCTACAGAAAGCCAAGCGCAAGGCTGTGTGGCTTTTATCTCGTTCTCACAGTCTAGGTCCACCTTCAAGACAAGCTTCAACTTTTTTTTTTTTGAGACTACAATGAATTGGAAACACTCACACACCCAATTTCATTTGATAGATATGTCCAGCCAAAACTTCATCTCAGGACTTCCTCCCAAAGATTCAAGGCATCAAAGCACTAAGCTACTCAGGCTTGGACAAGCTTGAGTAGCTGTGACTCTGAAATTCCTTTGCAGAGCCAGGAGCTTACCCTCATGCAACATGCCAGAAAATATAAGGGGCTTTACATGCAAGCGCCTGCTACCACAGAACTCCAAATGTATATACCTTTGGAGGGAAGCATGCCATTACTGCTGGCTGCAATGCCTTAAGTACATATGTCCAAGCTCCTGGATAATGACTTTGATTAGACGTCGCCTACAATTGTCCTATTGAGTCACAATACTTCCCTGCTTGAACGACAGTCAATGTCAGGAGCAAGCCAATATGCTCCGAGAGAAACTTTGGGAAGAAGGAACAGAAACTTCAAAAGCGGATGTACAATTAGGTAATGGATTCAGTATTATTACATGTACACCTCGGATCTTGCAGGCTATCAATGGGAATTCAGATTTGCAAGCAACTGACTTTTAATTTACAACGCAGAAACTCATCATCTTGCAGACCATTGATATGCACATGTAGTTCTCTGATGCAACGGGTTGTTGAGAGAAACACACCAACATTCTAGGAAGCTCACACAACAGGAGTAGAAGCTATATTAGAGGCCGCAAAGAAGTCGTTACTCATTTCGAGCTCATAGCTCACTCTACAAATTAGAAAGGACTGTTAGAGAGATCACTATGACACCATAGTTAGTCGCGGTACTGTTGGAGGTTTGGATATGGACGCTGGATGTTTGAAAGCAGTCGATATTCCAGAGACTTTACCTCTGCTGTTGCTGACATTACGAGTCTCATCAAGAGGGGGCAATTGCCAATCTGTGCATGTTGCCGTTGTACATTCATTAAAATCCGAAGGAAGGCGATCTGATGAGCTGGTCAGAAAACCTGTTTTGATAAACGGTGCGTTGTTGGTTCCCAAATTTCCTCGGCGTGGGTCATTACCAGGACACTGGCTGTGTCTATGCCCATTCCGTGCACCTCTCATCTGCGCCATGTAGAAAAGCAGGTCCATCTCTTTAGTGAAATCAAGAGAAAGGATCTTGGGCGCTTTGGATCCTAAATCTAGTAAGTTGTGAGAAGAAAAGGCTGATTCTGGATTGATGGTTCTTCTATACGAAGAGAACCATTTAGCGTAGACATATTTTTGTTTGCGCCATGGCGGCAGAAGAAGACCTTGTTCTTTCAAGGAGCACTTCGCAGCATTGGTCATTATCTTCAGAACTTGTTTCAACCGTTCTGGCCTACCTACAAAAAGCTTTGGTAACACATCAAGAAGCTGCCCGTACTGCTTGGACGCCCTAGCGATCTCAAACTGAGCCCTGAAGTCTATGTCCACAATGAAACGGTCATGCTTCTTGGCCCCCGTCTTGCTTTCCATGACAATATCAATGTACTCGTAATCACCTGATGAAGAAAAGAGGGAGTCAGGCGCAAAAACATATACCAGAAAGGGGAATCGCAGAATGCAGCCAAACAAATTCTCTGCCAATGCAATGTTGACTCCTAACAGATGGAGTTGTGGGGTGAGAAGTTGAGAACAAGATCTATAGTCAAAAATCAATTCGATGGCGCGAGGACAAACATATTCCAGCCAAGACTCGCCTGAACTTAGATAACGTCCAGAAAGGAGTTGTGTAGAAGGAAACGAAAACAAAAAAGGGGAATCGCAGAATGCAGCCAAACAAATTCTCTGCCAATGCAATGTTGACTCCTAACAGATGGAGTTGTGGGGTGAGAAGTTGAGAACAAGATCTATAGTCAAAAATCAATTCGATGGCGCGAGGACAAACATATTCCAGCCAAGACTCGCCTGAACTTAGATAACGTCCAGAAAGGAGTTGTGTAGAAGGAAAGGAAAACAAAAATCTGCAACTAATGCAGGAGGAGTTACAAATGCATCGGGATACGGACACCAGAGTGAACAGGCGTGCCATGCTGAGAAAGAACACATAAGAAAACCCTAGTACCTCCAGGTAATCCATCGCCATGCTTCCAACGGGACTTGCAAATAGCCGCATTGTACCCCTCCTGTCGCAGTCTCTGCATCACAGAGCGCCTAAGACGGTCCGATGCCAAATGCTCCCGATCAGCATCGGCGTCCATTTCCTCCGCTACTGCCTCGACAGCTCGCGCAATGTCCACTACAAGTAGCAGCTCAGGATTGTTTGCATAGGACGTTAGACCCTGCAATAAACCCAATCAACTTAGGTATCCAATGCTATATTCAATAACCCTAGCCAGAAAGTATTACATCGAGCCGAATGAAAAGAAAATAACCCATACCTCAAGAATTTCGCATACGTGCTCGTCAGGCAGCTGTGGTTGATCTTCGGCCCCATCAGAATTGGCGCCGTCTTCTTCGTCGTCTGCACAAACTCCGTCCACGCAGTTGCAACGGGCTCGACCACAGCTTGCTAACTTAGCTTCCTCTTCCAGAAATTCGTGCACCATGGCCGCCAAACAAACCGTACTGGGATCATGCGGGCTTCCACTGCTGCTGTAGTTGAGGCCGGAACTGTCATGCAATCGAACGCGAGCCATCAAGGCCTCGGTAGCGGGATCATTCACTTGTTGCAACAGAACCTTGTGCCTAATGGATGCAACTGCGTTGCTTGCGTAGCGAGAAGGATAGACGTCCGGGTTAAACGCATGGATGGTCCGAGGAGCAGAAGGCACAGGGGTGGGAACTGGAGGCGGAAGGGCAGTGCCGCGTGGATGGGAGGGAAAATTCGCCTTGGGAGTAGATGATGAAGAAGCCGCCGAGCGCAGAGCATACATGCTGGGCATCGTCTCCTTCTCGTTCTCCCTCTTCTCTGAGTGTGTTTTCTTGCAGAACGCGTAACACTCAGGAGACCTAAGACATCTCTACACGATGGATTCTTCTGTTTCGGTAATGGAGCTGGCCAAGCAATGGCTTTTATCTGTGCAAGGGAGAGCCCACAGAAAACATTGGGCCCGAGACCCGTCGCTCAAAAAAATTCAATTTAGTTGAGAGTGCACCGGATTGGAAGCTCGTGGGAATCGACGCTTGAGTTGTGGATCCCATGCGCAGAATAGTGCTCTGGAGGCGCTACTTGCCAACATGGCTTCCAGCATGGCAACCATCCGCTAATCAGATGCACCACGTCAGATATAAAATACTGTAACGATGACGCGTCGAGCTGGAGTACACAGCAGATCTGTCCCCGAAACTGGATAAACCCAAGACGCTGTTCAATTCACACGTGACCAGGATTCCAGCTGCCAGGCCACATGCAGGGCAGAGGCGGCGAACCTCCTCTGACTGAATATCACGGAGAGCATATCCGGTCCAGCGAATGGCATATAATTTTGCATATTCGCTCGATTTCCATCTTACACAAAGGCATCGTGATTCGGCATATACCAAAAAATTTTAATGCCAATCGCGAATATGTTTGGTGTAATTTCGTAGCTTATTTCCGGAGTCCGGACTCGGCAAAGAAGGACCAGATTCAATGAACCCCTCAAAACTCAATTTAGCAAAAGTAAAACTAACAGTTAACTTTCCCGATTTTCTTATTTTCCCTGAAAATTCTATAATTTTGCGCCATTTTTTTATCGTCACTATTTTTTATTTTCTCCGTCCAGTGCGTAGAAAGTAGCGTCTTTTTCTTTATGTGCTCATATGATGACATATCCAATAATTTTGTTTTTAATTTTTTTACTTTCTCCCATTTCTTTAAAAAATTGCTGGCGCTGGTGCTTTCCACGTCACCTCCTCCATCTAGTCTATCCGCTAGCCTTGTGGCGAATCTCCACGTGTCAAATAATCGAAACCGTGATCTTACCTTGAACGTTCTCTCATGTTCCAGAGTTGCCGACATTGAGGTGTCAAATGAGGGAGTGTTCACACAGACCATACTTGCTCGTTTATGACTTGTCACGGCATGAGCAATTTGCAAATTCCTCTTGTTCGGAGTCGTTGGTGAGAGTGATGCCATCCAAAGAGCCTTGCAAGCTCCTTGGTAAAGGACAAGGTTGTACGATATCAGCTCATCAGCATTATCGTCTCTCTCTCTCTCTCTCTCTCTCTCTCTCTCTCTCTCTCTCCACATTATTGATACACCTATTGACCAATGGTTCGACATTTCACCTTCAAGCAAAGGGAATCCATTAGAACATGGTTTCTATCTTATCCCATACCTCATCAACATCACCCCCACCTACCTAGCTTCTTTTAAAAAATATGGTTGGTTCCCCTTTTTAAGCGGTTGTAATCTATGACAGAAAAGAGAATTCCATGATAGATTATGTGGCTTCCTTGCTAGAGGGATCATTATATGTATATGATGGAATGAAACAAAGAGGGCAAAACTAGCACTTGTTTATAAGAGGGGTGGATTGTAAGGTAAGAGGGGATATATTGGTTTTTTTTTTTTTTTTTTTTTTTAAGTTTGGTTTTCAATCTACTTTTCCATTACACTAGAAATTTGACTCTAGAACTCACACACCCAAGGGACCACCTAATATCGGGTTTCGAGCGCGTCTATAGGCATGAACCCTAGACCATCTGTCGAGGGCCCAATGAGTTAACCACTACACCAACCACCCCCCAACAATAAAGGATGTACTTGTGAAAGCAAGAGTACATGATCATGATGGTATGTTGCAAGCCTGATGAAAGAGTAGATTGAAGAGTATATTCAAGACTAAATCGAAGACTACAATTTATGTGAGAATGATTGAATATAGTTTCACTTTTAGTTTTTATGTGTCCTTACCTTCCATAGGGCTTGTACTCTTATAGCATTTCAAAATAATGTTGAACATCCAAATCCTGTTAGAAGCATTTTCATGCCTTTGCACTTTTTGTGCATGATAAGAACAAATAGTTCAATTCTTTTTGTGCATATTCTACACCATGAAAAACAAGTCCAAACTCTCATTAATCCAACCACTCTATGCACGGTGGTCCACAAAAGCAATTATATTTCCATCAATCACAAGGTTAAGTTACCGATAACAATTATACAATTTCTTGGGAAAAAAATAAAATGTTTAAAAACGAAAAAAACAATAAGGATCGTTTTTTCTTTAATGCAAACTCTAATAATTGAAACCTCACACCCTTTTCAAGCTCTCCAACGTTACAAAAGTGGGACTTGAACTCTAGACCAAGTGCCTCTCACTCATGTGTTTTTATTGTCAAAGCACACTTCCTTCACACAACAAAGATTGTTGAAACTAACAAAGAAAAGTACCTTACATGTCCTAAGCAACTAATAACTTGATTTGGAAAGAAGCTGTTAGTAGAGGCACTCTTTCTAGACTGGCTGGCTCTCCTTCTGGAGCAATATGGGAATTGGTATTAAAGAACACAAATGCAAAAAGAAAGTTTGTCTCCTAGAAGGACTTCTTTTTACGGGGTGAAGTCATGTCTAATGAATATATTATGGATAATACTGATCTGTCCCTTCCCTGCTTGCACCTGATCAAGCACAAAGATATGTTGTAAGATAAGATCTAGCACTGCTAGAACAACAGACAGGTGAAGGTCTCCATGGTGGCCTAGGACATGTTCAAAAAGTTCAAGAAATCAAGAGGTTCAGCGCACAGGATTCTGCACAAGCTAAACAATAGATGGATGGTGAATTGGTCTTCAAAACAATGGCAATATAGATTCACCTACTTATGGGCCTTCCCCATCAACATCAAGCAGTCATTGCTTCAATGGCTCATCATTCACAATGCATTTGGTGTGTCCCATAATAAAGATGGGTGGAATTATTGATAGAAAATGTACATTTTGTGGCATTGTGAAAGATTTGCCCCACCTCTTCTACAACTGTAAACATGCTAAGCAGTTTTGGTTACCTGTTCAACCCTGATGCAAAAAACTCAAATTCGAGTTTAGCTACAGAGAAATTTTGCTTGGGTCTTGTAATAAAATGGATCATGTTCTTTGGCATCTTTGGAGATCCCACACTCTATGGTTCATCTGGAAAAGTAGGAATGCATCTATCTTCAACAGGAGATTCAACTACTTTTTCCTGGCCTTTTATCAAGGTTTTAGAAAGATAGCTATGAAATGTCTCTTAGCCATTAAGGAGGCTCCTACTGCAGAGTTTCAGCTTAACAGATTTCTCCAAGAAGTTCCTCCTAACCAATGGAGAGATTCCCTCATGAAGTTGTATTCTAATGTCGGACTTGATATGATCTTCTCTTGTATAAGCCCCTAGTTTGTAATGGTCACCCTGTTGAGTGTTTTTGTAAGCTCTGTTTGAGTTTGGATTCTTTTGTTCTATGTTGAACCTCTACTTGTGAAGAGGTGGTCTCCTGCGCTAGCACATGTACATTTTCTATCTTTAATTCATCTTTGTTGTTGTTCTCAAAAAAAAAAAACAATAACTAACATCACTATCGCTTACTTAGCTCAAACCTAACATTTGCAACCAAAGCTTGAATGAGGTAAAGATGGAGTTGGAGAAACCCAAATAGATGTTCTTCCAAAGAATATAAGAGTAAACAACATGGACTTGAGTATGAAAAAATAAATTGTAATTTTGATCTTTTTTTTAATAATGGAGGTTCAGTTGAAACCTACTTTTTTAAGCTTTAACGTTGAAAGTACAATTGATAAAAGTTTGACATAATATCAGCAAGATCCCTTTATCCCACGAAAAGGAAAGTTAAACTCGATGACACAGACTTCCATGCCCAAAAGCGACTGATTTATGCCCGTCTGAATATCCTCACGCACCTTCTAACTTTGGTTTGTTAAGTTATTTGTATATTTTCATGGTGTGCGTACATATATATACGTGCATATATACATAGATATACACATATTATACAATTCAGTTTTGTTATTTTTCATGGTTTCCGCACATATGTACAAATAAAACGTACGTATGTACATACGTGTATATATATATATATATATATATATATATATATATATATATATATATATAGCGTACGTAGGTACATATATAGCGTGTGCGTTTTATCCCAGGAGTAATAGAGATGGGTCCCCATATATAGTTCGTGAAGTCTCATTCTCTTTATTCCCATTGATCTCAATCCTTCTAAGGCTACAACATCAATAAGATGCTCAAACACACATATCAATTCTAACGCTATTCAAACGAGCATGCCAAATAAGGAAGCATCATTTTAGCTTTGATCTCAAACTATCGATGTCTACGAGTCATGAGGGAAGAAACTCTCATGAAAGTGTGAAACTGTATGATAAATTGGTCTGATTCTAAGTATTGTCACGGACAAAGGAAACCATACTAAACCTCAAATTCCATATGAATCCTATATCTCATGATTGGTTCAAATTAGGAGAAACTAATACTTCCATTACGTTTGGAATGTGCCAAAACCTCAAGATCGACTGTCTATTTGCTAAATTCTGAGATCCGAAGGTCCTCGTTGGATGGTCTTGTATGTGGATCACTACTTTAGAAGCTTTAGAATTTGTGGCTTATATGTATTACTCACTTAAAGTAGGAAAGTTGTTCAAAAGCTAAGGAGAGTTATTTTTAGGATGCATGTAAAGAGACAGTTAGAGATTCACGAATTTGAGGCTTTACATGTGTTTTATAAACACCCAAAGCATGGAATATGATGTAGAAGGAGTGGAGAAGCTTGCTCAACCTTTGTACATGAGTTTTGTACTCAATACAAGTCATTCTTGAAGAGTTTTGTATCTTCTACCTATACCGCAACTCTATATGTGAAAATCCGTCAACTTGTTTTGCTTGATTCTCCTTGTCTATTTATCCAAACTCAGTAACTTCCTATAGGTAGCTTGGACAGTCTACTTCAGATCTGTCAAGTTTCATTGCATTTGGTGCAGATATTTGTGCGCTATGATCAAAATACTACATGCTGCTATAAAATATCAAATTAGGGTATCTAGACTTTTGTGCTCTGTTTGCATCTGTGTTTCTCCTTGAATATTGAACCAAATCTTGTGTTCTTACATTCATTGAAAAGCTCTACCTCTCTACTGTGCATGATGTAAATTTCATGATCATTGGAGATATAATATCAGATTTATGATCTCTGCAACAAAGCATGTTTTCTCTGCAGCACCTGTTAGAGATGTTCCTCATACCTGTATCTTCCAAGATTCATATCTGCATGTTCCAATGTCCATTTAGGATGAGCTATAGCTCATAAGAAAGATATTAGTGTCTAGTATCTCCATCTAAAACAGTTTTGAAATAATCTTTATATTTTTGGAGTTATGGCTTCTGCAAGCTAGAGAGGTTCTCTATTTGTCTCACCAAATTTTTAGAGAATAACCTGTGAGGTTCATTTAGCTTCTTGCTGCACTTGGAGTTGTTTCAAACTCCTTCAAGGGTCATGAGCATGCTTGTAGTGATTGTGCACCTTGATTCATGTTTGGAACTACATATGATCAAAATTTCGGATAGAATCCATTGTTGAACGGGACCACAATGGACATTGGTTTGACATCTCGCAACCAACCAACCTCTACAATAGTTTGTCACTTTGTTTTCCACATTCTAGATTAGATTTTCTTCATAAAAGTCAATTGTCCAAGTCTTTTATCCAAAAATCCAAAAAAATTATAAAACCAACAAAATCATGGAACATGATGAGAACATTGAGCATGTGATTGAGAAATCTTATTGTTTCTCTACTCTCAAGGAGCTAGAGTTATGTCTTCAACAAAATTCTAATTCCCACATTATTCTTCTTTCTTCCCTTGATAAGTATGCTCTAATCCAAGAGTATGCTCTCAATGTTGATAAGTGCTCAAAATTTAACCAAACACATGATACCTTAGTTGAAACAAAGTACAAAATTAAACAAAGTACAAAAAAATCAAACCCATAGCTCAACCATTACCCCAAGGAAGTAACGGAAAAATTATTGATGTGAAAAATGATCCAATTCTTTGGGATAAGAAAAACATAGGACGTACATTCACAGATGAGACAATCAAACATGTGAAAATTGGTAGAGATTTTGACTTTCTTTTGCGAGTAGAGAGAGATAAATTTGAGAGAGTCATATGTAGCCATGGAAAAGCCTCTACTATGTATCCTCATGAGATTGGTTGCGTAGATCCTAAGCTAGTTGCACCCATGATAATCTTTACTATTCCACATATTCCATGGAATCTTTGCCCTATACGAGTTCCAAAGGCTCACTTACCTAAGCTAATGAAACTACTTAAGGAGAAGATAAACATGAGAATTTTAGAGCCATCTTTTGCACCTTACTCAAATAGATGGTTCACTGTGCCTAAAAAGAATGGGAAACTACGTTTTATTCAAGATCTCCAACCCGTCAATAAAGTCACCATAAGGAATGTAGGAACAGAACCCATTGTAGATGAGTTTGCTAAATCATTTTCAGGATATTCTATCTACTCAATGGGTGATTTATATTTAGGATATTACCAATTCCAATTAGCAATTGATAATCATGACATAACCACAATGAAAACTCCTTCAGGCTTAGTGCGAATGTGTACTTTACCTCAAGGAGTGACTAATTATGTGGCTCATATGATGAGTGCTATGAATATGGTCTTACATGATTTTATCCCTCATATAAACATGCCATTCATTGATGATATTCCAATTAAAGTGAGTGAGGAACGTGTAAGGGACATTACTTTAGATTCATCTGGATGTCACAAATTTTTTCTTGACCATATCTCTGATTGTGAACGGATATTTCAATGATTTGAAGAGGTAGGTCTCACATTTTCCATAAAAAGATATGTTTTTGGTGTCAATGAGGTTCTTATTGTTGGGCATTTATGTGGTCATTATGGTCGAAAGCCTTACCCACAAAAAGTTGATGCCATTAGCAAGATTTCTCAAACATGTAGCAACATGAGTGAGGTACACAGATTTCTTGGTGCTTGCATCTTTTATGTTATTTGGATCACACACTTTGCTCATGTTGCTGATTGTCTCTATGAATTGTTGAGGAAGAAACAAAAATTTATTTGGACATGAAATTATTGCTTGAATCTCCCATCCTTAAGCGTGTAGACTATTCTGTTAACAAACCTATTTGTTGCGGAGAAAAGAGGCACAAAAGAGGAGCCCCAAAATTTTCAAATTAATGGGCATAAAATTTCTTCTTCCAAATTCTAGGAAATTCCCTCGAAACTATGTAAATGCACTAGAGGAGTCCTCTAGATGCATAAACCCCAAATCCTTGTAACATAACTCTTGTAAAATAGTAGGAAAATAGAGAGTAGTCAATAAAATGCCAGTCTCTTGTGTAAAAGGACCATTTTTAGGGCACATGTATATAAGTCACTTCATGAATCTTTGTGAGGACTTTTGCCATTGTGAAGAAGAAGAGCAGAAATTCGAATTGGCTTCTTTCCTGCTGATTTTCACCTTCCCCATGATCTTTTGTGTGTTTGTGATGCTTGGAATGTGTGTGTAGGACTAGTATCTATTCCTTCCCGCCATTTTCGAACTACTGTGGTGTGTGTGTGAGCCACCACGAGTTGCGGAGCGAGTGTTGGTGTTTCCCACCATTCACTGTTTTGCACATAACTTGAAGAGAGTTTGATAGATTCGAGTGAAACCTCAATAGATGAGTCTCGTCGAGAGCTTCAAAACGAACCCACTACTGGCCATATTCAAAGTTTTGAGCTGGGAGAAAAGTTCAAATTTGTGCTTACTGTTATAAGTGGTATCGCGGCATACATTTTCAGAGAGTTAGTGAGTAGGAGAGGTAGTTAAGTCTTTTCACATGCATTCTTGTTATACTTTATGGAATATTTGGAATGAAGGTTTAATGCCTTGAGGATTTTAATGTGTGTTGTGTTTTGATTTAGTAGGTAGAGATCCGTAAGGTAAGGCGCAAAGAGAAAGCAGCGGCACATATATTCACGGACGCAGTGGTGAGAGAACAATACGCGAAGGCGCAGACATCACGAAGCAGACTAACGAAGATGTCAATTCCAGAACAATAAAGCAGAAAAGGATTGGCGACGAAGATCTCTGAACACTTCTTGTTATTTTTATTTGATTTTGATGATTGGATAATATAAGCTCTGCCAACAACGACGATCATGAGCAAGATTATTTATCTCTCAACTTGGAGCATACAGAGGACTCCGCTAGTCCAGATTTTTCGACGACTTTTCAACACAACTCACGCTTGTTGGCTTTGATATTTTCTTTCCATCAAAGGACTGTTGAAGAGCAGCATTTCTGCAGAGCTTCTGAGAACTGAGAGAAGAACTGAGAGAGTTCAGTTTCTTAAGATGAGATGCCGTCGCGTATATATATAATTCTTGGAGGTTGACATGAATATGTGGGATTGATCAACGCTACGCGCTGCTTCCACCATCGAAGAGAACAACTCTACGTGCACAGCATGGAGAAAAGCAGATTTCATCCTTGAGTTTTGTTCTTTGTTTTGAGCCGTTTTCAATCCACTATGGATTTGCATGATGTACATGGGATAAAGCAATCAACACATAACAGAGCAACTCGAGTTCTTTGGATATCCTAATCTGCAGCACCATCGATTTTTGAGGTTTAAAGCCAAAAGCTCATCTATTGAGCTAAATATTTGGAAAGTTTGGAGTTTGTTCATTCATCTTCAAAACCTCTCTTTCGAGCATCGTTTGGAAGTACAACCTATCAAGAGAGATTTGGAACGCTATCATGATGAAGGGTTGACCATCTTCAGCACATGCACACATCTTCAAATTAATTTTTTTGAACCTCCAAATAAGTTCCTTGTCAATTTATATGCATGGTTGTTCTCTTTTTGCATCATATTGCATATAGAACATGCAAGTTTTGCATCGTACCTAGAATATATGCAGGGATATGGTTTGTCTTGTATGGTACATGAATTTTATTGCAAGGACAGATATGTACTCTTATTTGCAGGTTTGTGAGGAGAAATATATATATAACTATATTGTCAGGGTGCGTAATCCCCTTTTGGTCTTTTTATGGATCATGGAAATTGTTTGTCGGAAATTTTTCCGGTTTTCAAAATCACATTGTTATGCTGTCAAAATTTTTACAAAATTCGCATGCACATGCATTCAAGTATAAATTTATGATCAATACGTCGACTATTATTTTATCACATCGTGATATTCATTTTTATCATCACTTTTGGATTGCATTTTGACTTAAACCCTGTTAATCATTCATATTCACATTAAATTCCAGTTTTCCAGTTCCATGCATGTTTTCTTTTACATGGCACATGCCTATGATTATTCAATGATGCGACATGTGATTTGGCCATCCATGTCTATTTTATTCTTATCAACTGAGGTCAGTTGCTCGACAACTGGGGGGCATGTTATACTTTATGGAATATTTGGAATGAAGGTTTAATGCCTTGAGGATTTTAATGTGTGTTGTGTTTTGATTTAGCAGGTGGAGATCCATGAGGGTATGAACAAGTTCAAGTGTGAACGAGTGTGAACGCAAGAGGATTTATTCACATACTTTTTGGAGTTATTTTTAGAAGATAGTTATTTTTAGCTATTTTTAGCTATTACTGTACATAAAGCAAAAGCACACTATTTTTAGTGTGGCCCTCATGTATCTTCCATCAAGGACATAATATGAATTGCCTATAAATACGCATGCTCTCATAGAGTGTCCATGAGAGCATGTGGGGGGAGATTGCACCCAATCTTGTGTTGTCTCTTTTCTCTCTCTTGTCTCTTGTCTATTTTCTGTGTACGTATATGCTCTGCGGGTTACGATCGTCAAGAATTCTAGTCTAGTCACTTCACTTTCCATCATGTGTGCACATGTCTTTATACACTTGGTTCATGTGGATCTTTGGATTGATAATTAAACGTGTATCGATCCATCACTATATGCACTTGTGGGGCGATTGAGATTTAGTCTCATCGACAACAGTCCCTAAAGCTTCACGACTTAGGTACACATGTTTTTGGCGTCATTGTTGGGGAACAAACTTAACCAAGGTGCATTCGTGATGGTTATAGCTCTGGAGTGAAGAAATCATACTTGTAGAGGTGAATTCGTTGAGTGACAAGTAGTCAAGCACTTCAACACTTGTTACTTCACACTCTTGAGGTGTGTGTAATGAGTTTTCAGGTTTAGGGTTAGGAGTGAAGAAGGAAGGAAAGAGTTAGGGTTAGGTTAGGGAGAGGAGTAGAGTAGGAAGAAGTTGGAAACATCAAGAAAAATCCCAAAAAATTGTCAAAATGAGTGTAGAGTAGGCCTCAGGTATCCAAAACTATAAAAACCAAAAAAATTCAGTTCATTTGACACAAGTTTGAGAACTGGTATCGTGAGCGGAGTAGCAATCGGTATCGCCTGAGTGGAATCGCGTCCTACAAGCTAAAAAGCAACCTTGAGAGCTCAAATATTAGGCAAGACATCCTTGAAGGTAAGCTACCACAAGTTTTTATTATCAAAATTACTTCAAAAACACCACCATGCTGTCGAGAAGATGGTGCACGGTTGGTGGATCAAGTCAACCGCCAAGTCCAACGGCGCATGCAGGGTGCTTCAAGCAGCTCAGGTGGCGGAATGGAGACTCAAAGGGAATATAAAAACTCAATGGAAATTGATCAGATCACTCATAAGACATACCATCATATGGGAGGAAAAAAATTGATTCATAATAAGTGTCTGTACAATTCTAATGAAAATATGAAAGATACAAGTTACCAATTCATAATTGATCATAATGTTGTCAAAATAGTAATCTTGAAAAACTCTCCACTAGGTATACGTGTAGAGCCTTCTCTTCATAAACTTCAACCTTCATGTCCTTCAACTCCTCCTAATCTCCGTCTCCTCCAAGTATGCAGAATCCTCCTTCTCCTTCACCTTGTGTTGAGTCCAAGTGCTCAAGAGATGATTAAGTGATTGTTTGAGTGATCTGATCAATTTCCATTGAGTTTTTATATTCTCTTTGAGTCTCCATTCCACCACCTGAGCTGCTTGAAGCACCCTGCATGCACTGTTGGACTTGGCGGTTGAATTGATCCACCAACCATGCACCATCTTCTCGACAAGTGAACCCGATGTGAAGAAACAGCACAATATCTCAGGTACAGAAATTTACATATTTTTGCATTACATAAATCAATTTCCAATGTTCCTCTATCTCTTCTCTTTCAATTCTCTCTATGCTTATTGCCATATCTCACTAAACTCATGATGATGAATTGTATAAGTGATCTGATTAATTTTTTTGAGATTTTAATATTCTCTTTGAGTTTCCACTATATCACCTGAGCTTGCTTGAAGCACCCTGCATGCGCCGTTGGACTTTGCCGTTGAATTGATCCACCAACCATCCGCCATCTTCTCGACAAGTGAACCTGACGTGAAAAAAACGGCATTGCAACTTAGAAACTTGCAAGTATCTTATCCTCTTCACTTCACCCTTCTCATCGATCAAAGCTGCTACAAATTTATATTTTCACATTTTGATACACTTGAAACCTCTTCTACGAGCTTTTTCAGGTATTTTTCTCCAACTTCTATTTGCAAATTATTACCACGGCGTCTAAACGAGAGGAGGAAATAGATGTACTCCTACACAAATTACATACGTACATTCCACTTCTTTCAGTAACTTTAGATTTACACAATATGGCTAATCAATTCAAAGAAGAAAGAATATGGAAAATAATTGATTCAATAAAAATGGATCGGGGAGAATTTAATGGGACTAATGCTACTACATATCTTAGATATTACGAGCAGCTCACTGAGCAGTACAGTTTACCCGAGGATCATAAGAAGGATACATTTATATGTATTTCACATGGGTTTAATAGAGAAAGGATTCAACTTAGGGTAGTCACACCTTATATGACCTGGTCCAATTTTAAAACTCAAGTTCTTACTGAGTTCTCACATGAAGACTATAGTAAGAACAATAGGGCCACATTCTTGAGATGGGTAGGAACTACTAAAGTCGATAAACATATAACCCAATCCCTAATTGAATTTGATGTCAAATTTAACCAAATGCTTGAAACAGACCGTACAACTTTAGAGCCAGACAAATTACATAGTTTTCTAAGCATGCTAGACATATCTCTCCGACGTGAGCTAGAGCCCACGCTCGAGGATGGAACAACTGCTAGTGGATTAACTGAAAATTGGGAGAATGTGCGAGCAGCTGTCCACAGGATAGCTCAAAGGCAAGAGTGCAATCAAATGCAAACCCCTAGACTAAATGAAAAGGATACACTAGTTAAGGTAGACATTGATCATACTTCGCAAAGACTTAGTAGGGATGAATCAGAAGGTTGCATGTTCGATTCACGTCACGTTCACTTGTCGAGAAGATGGGAAACGGTTGGTGGATCAATTCAACCACCAAGTCCAACGGCGCACGCAAGTGCTTCAAGGAGCTCAAGTGGTGGAATGGAGACTCAAAGAGAATATAAAAACTCAATGGAAATTGATCAGATCACTCATAAGACATACCATCATATGGGAGAAAAAAATTTGATTCATAATAAGTGTTATACAATTCTAATGAAAATTATGAAAGATACAAGTTACCAATTCAGAATTGATCATAATGTTGTCAAAATAATAATCTTCAAAAATCCTCCACTAGATATACGTGTAGAGCCTTCTCTTCATAAACTTCAACCTTCATGTCCTTCAACTCCTCCGAATCTCCGTCTCCTCCAAGTATGCAGAATCCTCCTTCTCTTTCACCTTGTGTTGAGTCCAAGTGCTCAAGAGATGATTGAGTGATTGCTTGAGTGATGCTTCAAGAGTGAGTATGCCCTTCCTTATATAGGTTTGAAGTCCTCTCCAAAAGCACATACCAAAATCCATCAATAAAGCTACGATCATTGAAACTCCTACGTGATCGCTGACGAACAGATTCTCAAAAATATATCGGGAAAACAGCGCCGTCGTTGATGCTTTTCAAAAAACAAAAAAGAAATCTCTTCGCTGCCGATGCTGAGATTCGAACCCGGAAGGGTCGAAGAAGCTTTTGGAAGCCATTGATCTAGACCACAACGCCCATCAACTTTTGTTCTATAATATGTGAAAAGAAGATAATATATGTGTTTTACGCGCGCCTTCAGACTTGAAGATGAAGCTTTCGGACCATTTGATATTGACTCCAACAATCCCTCCTTCAATGTCATATTGGTACAAGCTTCAGTAACCTGCAAATCTTCTCATGACTATCAAGAGTGTGAGACTCTTCCTCCTTGATCTCCTTGAGAGCTTGAGTGAGTGTAATAACAATGAGCTTGGCTTTCATTATATAGTTTGTTAGAAGTCTTTGTTAGAAGTTTGGAGTTCGATGATTCTAGCCCTAGATTTGCAGAGATGTAAATCTCTACAACAATGCGTGATTAGAGACATTTTAGGTATCGTGGGGTACAACAAAGAGTTTTTGGAGAGTTTTTGAGTGATACAGAGGGTCAACAGTGAGGAAGGGGGAAAAATAAACATCATTGCACTAAAATTTTTGAATTTAGAGCGATTTTGGCTGAGGTATCGTGCTCGGTTGAGTTTTGGTATCGCGATACCAAAATTCCCTAGTATCGCGATACTCGCCTGGTATCGTATCACTGCATACCCACTTGAGGTATTGTGATACCATTCTGGTATCATATCATCAAGTTGGTATCGCAATCACGATCAACCGGTGGTATCGTATCGTGGTCCACTCGATATCGTATCATCCCGATCACGATATCGTATCGTCGACCGAGCGGTATCTTATCGCGTGCACGATTGGTATCGTATCACCAACTTAGTATCGTATCGTGAGAAGAAGCAGTATCATATCACCCAACCTCTCTGGTATCGTATCGTCCATTATTCCAATATCATATCGTGAAAAATTTGGTATCGTATCGTCTCCAAGCCAGTATCGTATTGCAATTTTTGGTATCATATCGTGGAGTGGACAAGTATCGTATCGTGCAAAGTTCTAGTATCGTATTGCGAGGAATCTGGTGTCGTACCGTCTAGTGACCAGGTATCTTATCATCCACTAATTGAGTATCGTATCATGCAAATGCTGGTATTGTATTGTGTCATTTTGTGGTATCATATCGCTTGAAGTTTCGGTATCGTATCATGCTATAGATGGTATTGTATCACCTCTCTGGTATCACCAAAAGTGGTATCGTCCAGGACAAATCAAGCTTTTTAAGGGAAAAATTGGGAGAAGTTGAAGAGTCAATTGTGGGGAAGTTGGAAGCCAACATAGGCCCAGAAGGGTGAATGAAATTGAGATCAGGACGAGTACTAAGTAGTCAGAGGAGTGTCATTTCATCGGTGGGAAGTGCAACCCAAGCAAGTCATCACTCTATCTATACTGAGACCTCTAGTGATTCAGACGAGGAGATACCTATGGCTTCAGAAGACATGCAAGGTTCTGTCCCTAGGGAGAACTTCATGTCAAATGTAGAGGGGGAATACCGCACCTCTCTGCAATATGTGTCCATTAATCCCCAAGGGATCCCTATTTACCTGGATGGCTTAAATAGGTCAGTAGCAAGGATGGTGAACTCTACTAAATCAACAATAGCGCCCAGGCCTACAGTCAAGTATGAAGGAGGAGTGTACATGGATAAATTAGGTCACATTTATGTGGTAACAAGACACCCAGACCGGATCAACGAGAGAGGAGGATTGGAAGGACAAGGAAACTTGGGAAGACCTGATCCTGAAGAGTTAGTAACTAGACCAAGAGGCAAATCAGTGGTGACTCGAGTCTTGAGTGGGGATTTGATACCTCAAGATGATTACCTATTAGATGTCTACTTAATCCATGGGTCAGACTTATTGTTACAAAACAATTCACCCACACGCGGACAGGAAGAAAGCCCAATGACTTTCTATGAGTTAAAGGATCCCGAAGATGAGTCTAGAGTCACCTAACTAGACTAGATTCAAAGAAGGTATTGGCCAATAGATGCAGTTGATAGGGCTCAGTTGAAGTACATGGGGTTGCCTGTATTTCCTTTCTGAGAGCAGGCAACCACGTCCCAAAATCCTTTTGGAACACATCAAGAGCCAGAGAATACAATGTCAGGACAAACAATCCAATGAAGTGTTCCTAAACGAACCCATGTGCAATTTACAATGCCAGGAGTCCAGTCACACAATCAAACCCACCCAGGACTAGGCAACCTGAATCAACCACCAGTGAGGCCAAGACCACAACTAGGAGTGCATCATGGGATACCTCCTATTAGACTAGCAATTCCTGTAATACCTAGACCACCAGAACCCATAAGAAGACTAAGACCAATTCAAGTGGCCAAGTGTATGAGAAATCATTATGACGGAATGGGAGAACCCCATGATCATATCGCTGAGTTTAAATAAGTTTTACAGGCTGAGCAAGTGGATGATTTCTTTGTGCAGTATGAGTCCTTCGGACTTACCCTCACAGGGACGGCTTTGACTTGGTTCCAACCATTGGGTCCCAACCAATTTAGAAATATTGAGCAATTTTTTCAGGAGTTCATTAGAGAATTCACCACGAGAGGAATTAAACACAACTCTTCATCCTTAATTCATAGCTTCAAACAAAATCCAAATGAAACGGTGAAAACAACTGCCCGGAGATTTAATCAATATGTCGATAGGTGCCCAACAACCAAAAGACCTTCTCAGCAAAAAATGATATCACTATTCTTGGACGGATTGATGAACGGGGCTTTGAGAACCTTAGTCTATGTGAAACGGCTCCAGACATTGAGTGAGTGTCTTCAAGAATGTATTGACCTAGAGGATAACCTAGATGACGATCTCAAAAGTACACCAAGCCCTACAAAATCAGAAGACACCAAAAGTACAGTGACATCTAACTCCAGTAATGTAGAGGAGTTAGCGGAACTGGTAGCCAAGAAGTTAGGAGTCCATGGACAGAGGAATTACCAACACCCATCAATGAGAATACCCATGTTGCAAAGATGCAGCCTATGCGGTGGAGATCATCCATCTCACATGTGTGCAAGAGGAGGAATAGGCATGCATCAAGCTTATCCATACAATAGGCAGTCACATCAAGGACCCACCTTGTATTGCCAAATAGAACAAAAATACACTAATCACACTATTGAGAATTGCCCATTCAATAGGCAGCCAAGACCCTTAAATCAACTTCAGTATAGGCTATATGGATACCCTCCTAGAGAGTTAGGAAGGGAGATTTCAAGATACAATCCCTATCCAGGACCACAAGGAGCACCTAGACCATATGAACAAGGGCAATATGGACAACCTCAGCCAGTGTTAGGACAATAACCACCACTTCCACAAAATGTAGTGCCAATTAAATACACTCAACCAGAGGAAAACATGGAGAGAGCCATAGTACCAGCTACACCATTAGCTAGTATAGAATCAATGAATCAAGGATACGAGAAAACCCAAGGAGAATACTATCCCTATGACACCAGTTTGCAGGAGTATGACCAAATTTACGACCAACAATACTATGGTTATGAGGGATATGACAACACCTATGGATAGGAGTTTGCAACCCTAATGTACACCACACCCAAGGCACCAGAACCCATGAGGCCACCCCTTAGACTGCCCCTGCCAAAGGGACCTTGCTATAGATGTGGAGGAGACCACTTCATAAGAGAGCACACTCGGCCATATAACCCACCACTCCCCAGGACTTGGGAAGGGTACTACAATGAATGTGGAAAGGAACATCTATTCATGGACTGCCCCAAGAATCCGAATAAGACTCGTGATACAACCCAAATCAATGTGCTTGAAGTAATTGAATCATAAGGCAGTGATAAAGAGTACACAATACCATTAAAGGCCATCACATGAGCACAAGCCAAAGGACTAGAGAGGAAACAAGTAGACTCTGAGCAAGGAAAGAACAAGATACTAGAACCCAAAATACAGGTAGTGGAATTCTCTAAAGACCCACATGAGAATACCCAGACAAAGAAAACCCAAAGTTGGAAGGATAGAAGGGAAAAACTTAGAGACAAATGGATGAAAAACAAATTAGTCACTTGCGGAGTGGAGTTTGAGCACACATTAGCTATATGTCAATTTGGAAAAGCTAATAACTATGAAATGATATTAGGGTGACCATTCATGAGACAACTCAGGGCGGTACAAGACTGGGGAAGAGACGCTTTATACCTACAACATCAAGGAACTACTACCAAGATAATTTTGCATACATTTGCATATAGGGATGTACCCCCTCTGAAGTGGAATCCCATACACAAGGAAGGATGATTTGTCAATCCATAGTGCGGGATCAAGTGACCAATCATGGATGCACGAAGATGCCCAATTATAAGGAAGCAAAGAGAGAGGAGAAAAAAACTCAAGGATGGCCTATCGGACATCAAAATTACCGACCTCTAAAGGACATATCCCCAAGTTTTTCTTGATGAAGCGTTCGAACCACACGGTTGGATGGAGATTCTAGCCACTTTGGATGTATGCATAAATGAAGAAGTATTGACCATGAATGGATGTGTGGACGAAGAGGGTTATGATGTAAGCCTTTACATGGTAGTCTTTCATGAGGTAGAAGTAGGAGAAGTATTAGAAAAGGAAGGGAAGGATGTTATCAATAGAAGCAACTCAGTTGAGATAGAACCACGAGGAAATTATAGATAAGATTGAACCAACCCCAAACCTGTTTGAAATCCCAAAACACTTCAAAAGATATGAAGTAGAGGAGAGGAAGATAGCCATTCACATGCCTAAGAGAGAGGCAAGAGAAGGAGAAGCATATGACACCAAGGAACAAACGAAGAAAGTGATAGTGACTGTGGAAGATGGAGAAGAAAGATGCACTTACAATCTGAGATAGCTACCCATTACCTATCACTCATCATCTCTTGGAAAGAGTTGCAAGTAAGGAAGTCTATAGCTTCCTGGATGGATTCTTTGGATACAACTAAGTAGCTATTGCTACGGAGAACCAACATAAGACCGCATTCACGATTGAATGGGGTGTCTATGCTTTCAGGGTGATGCCTTTTGGGCTCACGAATGCCCCTGCTACTTTCCAAAGGTTGATGTGTCACATCTTCAAAGAATTCCTAAGGAAGAGTATGGAAGTATATGTAGACGACTTATGCACATACTCAGACTGGAGACAGGAACATATTCTGGAGTTGCAAAGAATATTTGAAAAGTGTCGACAATATAGAGTGTGCCTGAATCCTGAGAAGTGTGTCTTCATGGTGAGACAAGGTAAAATCCTAGGAAACATTGTATCTCGGAATGGAATCTTACTGACGAAGATAAAATCAAAGTAATACGCGAACTTCCAAGGCCGAAAAATGCGAAAGAGAAGTTACATGAAACAAGACTACAAGCTATTGCAAGAATTTATGCCACTAAAAGGAGACAAAAAGCATATTATGATGCGCACATCAAAGACAAAGGCTTGAAAGAAGGAGATTTAGTCCTAGTATATACCTTGAAGCAACATGCCAAGAAACTACAGAAACGCGGATACGGACCCCTACTGATCAATAGGATCTCGACAAGCGGAGCTGTCAATCTAGCCACACTAGATGGGGATATACTTCCTAATTACATAAGTGGTTGTCGAGTAAAGCGATATATGGAACCATTGATAGATCAGATGTTAGCACGAATAGTAGGGGTGCAAAATTGAAAAAAGGAGGAAGAGAGAATTAGAGAAGAAGCATGCAAGGAAGCCCTAGAGCGTATGAAGAAACAAAAGAATGGATAAGGCAAAGGGATGAACGATATTTACAGGGGAAAGAACCAATTCCCATGGCCAATTACCAAGTTCGGCAAGCCAACACAAAGAACCTGAGCACATCTCAACCATATTTGAACCTAGGGATTGGAGCTACCGGATACCAGTTGATAGATGCATTGATCGAATCAGGAGCAGCACTCAGTTGCATATGAATGACGGTTATTACACATCTTCAAATGATCATAAAACTGACTAAAGCTCACATGATAGGCATTGGGGGCCAAGCCATAGAATGTGTTGGAGAAGTCCTAATATCCCTCCACCTCGGAAATTCCACTATGAAGCAACAAGTTTTGGTATGTAAAGATGAGGATTTAATAGAAAATTTGATCCTAGGAGAAGATTGGATTATTGAGAATGAAGTGAGCATTCATCTAGCTCAAGGCTACATCTCAGCCAAAATAGGGCATAAGGAAATCTTTAGCCGGTTAGAAGAAAGACTTCCTCGCATGCATGAAGTCATCAAGCGTGAGAAAGAAACCCTAGAAGAGGAGTTAGAAAACGAATAAATCGAGAGCACACCCAAAGGATACCCTAGGCTAGAATTACCAACAAATATGAATGTGTCCCTTGATCATGTGCCTTCAATCCCCATGAAAGATGAATCCAAGAGAGAATGTGAGGACAATGCTCCTAAAACTACCTACACCAAGGAAAGAACATCCAGATTGAAATCTACTACTTGATTCCCACAGTCAAGAAACGCTAATCGACACTGGGTTCGCAAGGATCGAATGAGGGAATCAGAGAAGCCAACATCAAAGCAGGTCACTCACACCATGAAGACAAGGAAAAACAAATCCTCTTCATTACAATCAGGACCAAAAAGACTTCTAAAAGTATGGCTTCCAAAATCATCAATGGAAGCCCATAAAACACAAACGCAGATGTGGATCCCAAAGAAGGTTAGACAGACTGGAAACCAAGAACTAAACAAGCTAGAGGAAATATTGTGTGCACGAAGCGAAACAATGAAGCCCAACAAGACCTACCAAAGGTACAAGAGGAACATGACATCAACCAATCAGACTTCAAGAAAGAAAGAGAAAGGGTCTAGAGCACGACAAAACCGAGAGAAGCAAAGGCCTCAAACACTAACTACAAAATGGATATGGAGACCCAAGAGGCAACAAGGACAGGAACAACAGACTCAGCAGGAATCCAATTGCACTCATGAAGAGTCAATTGCACCTAGAGTATGCATGCCAAGGCCGCATTACGAGGCCATGCATTCGGCACATAATCTTTTCAACGAAACTAGTGGTGCACATTTCCAACTTGGGAATAGATCCTAGATTCTACTTCATAGGAATGAACCTATAGTGTAAATAAATAAATGCTTCGGCTAAAACTAACTTTTGTTTTCTTTTAGGAATATAAATCAAAAGAAGTATGGTAAGAGACCTTAATTACTTAAGTGTCATATTTCTGCATGGTCAAATTTGCCTTGGTTTGAAAACATGTCTACTGATGATTTTTTGAGTTTTCGCATTAAACAGTTAGAACAAGGTAAATTAAGAGTTGATGATGCTATTGAAAAATTAAGAGAATCTAGAATGAAGAACAAGCATTATTTTGATAAAACTCGTCGATTGCATCCTAAGCCGATTGAAGTAGGAGATTGGGTGCTCATTTATGATAGTACATTTGAATCTCAATATGATGCATGCAAAAAGCTCACTCAATGGTGGTTTGGGCCATACATTGTACCAAAAGTCAACAACAATGGTACGTATGCTCTTTGTGAATTAAATGGTGTTGCACTAAAAACTTTGATTGCAGGGAAAAGGATAAAGCTATTCAAGAAACATGATAATGATGAGTACATTTTGGATAAGGACATTGAAGAAGATGGCAACAATGAGGCTGATTCATAAACAAGAGTATCCATGATTAAAAAAAGAAAATAAAATAAAATAATAAATAAATATATATATATAAATAAAAATATCATTACTTTTTCAAGTTCATGTTGCTTTTTTTTTTTCAAGTTCATTCCACTTTTATTTCCATTCTTGCTTGTTCGCAATTTCACTTCATGCATGTTTCTTTTTAGTCTTTGCATTGCATTGCATAGCCACATCACTTGAGTCAAAAGGGGCAAATGGTGATTTCTCTACTTGTGTAAAATTTTATCTTAAGTAATAATTTATCTACTAAGAAATCGGTTATAATCTCGGATTATGGAAAGATAGGACATGTAGATTTGGAGGTCTAGTTTGGTGACATGAATTTCATATATAAACATGCATATGTATCCTGTATCGAAAGCATAATTGTTGAAGTCCTAGCTCCTACTACTGCATGTTTCTACATCCTTAGTCCACCTCACAACACTTATATCAGAGTTTAAACGACTGTTCTCCCATAAAAAATGGTTGTACCTTGTATCGGGGTTTAATTTTTCTGTGTCATAAAAAAAAAGCTGCTACATGTTATCACGAAGTTTACGCTTTCTTCCGCCCAAAAAAGTAATCGTAACCATAAAGCCGTCGAATCATCATTAAAAAAAAAGAGAAAAAAGAGAGAGCAAGCCAAAGGAAGCTAAGGAGGCATAGTAGAATAAATCATGGACTATATAGGCAGATTTATGCATTAGTGGAGTTTAGTTAGATTTCCTTACATGTTATTAGAGAAAAAGACAATTCATATTTATGTAGGAACGAGTTGATCTAAAATAAGCTAAAGATGAAAGATGTCTCTTGAGAATCCTAAATCTTTGTTTATAATCATATTTAAGGTAGATTGCTTTATGAAAAAGGTACAAATTTTTCTTCAAGATGAGAGGAACTGATGCCTAAAACGACTCAATACATTCACTTCCACTTCATATTGATGCTTGTTTGTTTTCTTTCTTTACATGTTGTCAATGTTTCCTGTTCATTTGCATATATGTTGCCTATTTGTTCATGCATATTCATGTTGAGGCTGTTTCAATTCTTTCTATCATGCATATTTTGCTTCATGTTATAGTGCCTACTCATTTATGTATATGATCAATTTTTTCTTCCATGTTTCTTGTGATGCCTATAAAAGAATTTGATGTCTGGAACTTTTTGTTTTTCAGAAAGACTAGAGTGGAACTTGCAGATGAATCGCAGGTTTAGTGGGGGCGAATGTTATCGAGATTTTTCTCTCCTCTCTCATTCATGAAGGCCTACAAGAAACACATTCGGTGAAGGTAGCCTGAATTCCTTGAGAAGTCCAAGATGCATCAAAGATGTCAAAGGGAGTTCACATGCAAACTTTGGAATAAATCAAGCAAATCCAGGGTAGTGTCAGGGGGGCACTAGATTGTGCTCTCTGACTTCACTAGACAAGATTTCGGAAATACACTTATGATTACAATAACACACACGTAGGGAAATTAATACAAGAAGATGTAGCCAATACAAGATGTCCCACAACCCGGGACCAATAGGTATGGAAAACTGGACTAGAGATGATACAGGAGATCCCACAGCCCGAGATCGCAAGTATGAGACAAGATATCTGGATTACAAGAACTCTCTTCTGGGAGATGAACTAGAAACAAGAAAGAACTCGACAGGATCTCATACTACGAGATTACAATAGTACAAGAAAGGATGTCCACGATACAAGACTAGACAAAACTAGAGCAAGAGACAAGACTAGAACTTGAAGTGGAACTTGAAAGTACTTACTTGGTGATCACGACCCCTTGAGCTCCCAAGACTAGCATCCACAAGACTGATTATGAATGTGGCCAACCCCTCCTTATATAGTTTTCCCAAGGGCGGTTACGAGTTGATGATGTCATCAACTCGAAGCAAGACCTCCGAGTGTCAGAATTGAGCAAATAGACAGTCGATCTTGGGGTTTTGGCACGTTCCGGATGCAATGGAGGCATTGGTTTCTCAAAATTCCAAAAAAATTATGAGATATAGAAAGTCACATGGAATCTAAGGTTTAAGATGGTTTCCTTTGTGTCCATGACAGGTAGCGGTCAAAGCTAGTCAAACTTTGGAAATTAGGGAAAAAATCTCCAAATCACATGAAAATTCATATACTTGTAAAGCCTATCAAAGGCAGTCTATAGCCTGAATTTCACATGAAAATGGATTTTCTAGCACATTAATATGCCATGTGCATTTTGTAAAAAATGTAATTTTTCCACTTAGACCCTATAAAATGTTGTATAGGAATTTTTTTTAGCCATATGGTTTGACATGTATAAAGATCATATGGGCCTACATATTTGTACAAATTTTCAAGGCTATCAGAACTTCCTAGACACCTTAATGCCACCTTGCAAACTTCCAAATGTACTCAAATTTGTATAAGGGAGATTCGGATGGGAGTTTTTTCTGCATATTCCTAAAGGAGACCTTTCAAAACATAGCCCTACAAATTTTCATCTTCATCAAAGGATATTTCAAGGGTCAAAGAGCACAAAATCCAATTTTCAAGGTCACCGTAGTTTCCTAGAATAAGAAAATTGAAGGCTTGAAGGGCTACCACATGGCAAACAATGATTAATGTTGTACAGTCAGGATGAGCTCACATTCAAGGGTGGAGATGCACTAAAGCATAAAGCAAGGAGGATCCACAATTTTTTTTCATCGGATAAGCTTTTTTGATGATCAAAGATCAATAATGCAAAGTTTCTCCAAAAATAGTAGCTTATCTTATCCAAATTGATGTCAGCACTAATTCGACGGTCTAGATCAGCCCCAAATCCAATGGTGGAGAATGAAGGCGCCTATTTTCCCCTCCTTTGCCCTAGATATCATAGAAAGAACCAATCCTAGCCATCCATTTGATAAATCCAATGGTTGTAATCAAAAGCAACTGATCTTAGGGTTGAGAGTTGATTTCTCTAGATCCAAGGGCCCAAATTCATTCGAAAAACTATATAAACCCCCCTCCAAACTCTTAGAGCATCATTGTTTAAGACATAGGGTCAATGAAGTGGAAATTATCCTCTTATGTGTGACATTCAGCTGAACTGTCATGGTGAGAGGGTCGTGCGGACACCTTTGACCAGTAGAATGCTTAGCTTGACGTTTCACGACATTCTCGTATATATATGTCATAACAATATCTTCTAATTCATGTCTCTTGTCTCTTGTCTTTTAGTCCCTTATATATTTTTACATCTCTTAGGTTCCACAATCATGCATTGAACCAGTGAGGATGATCCATTGAGGTTGAGAGAAAAAGTTTCTATTCATTTTTACATCATGAACCACATGCATTCATACCACCCACAAAAACCCATGCATATGATTCGGTTTTGAAAGTGTATAAGAAGCTCCACTCTTGGACCATTCTTCCTTTCAAAAATTGATTCATGTGTGTGGTGTTCTTTTTGTTCTCATCATGCATACATCCACAAGAACCCATGCTTATGAATTGATTTTCGAAAGTGTATAAGAAGCTCCATTCGTGGACCATTCTTCCTTTCAAAATTTGATTCATGTGTGTGGTTTTCTTTTTGTTCTCATCATGCATACATCCATATGTTCCCCTTTCATAATTAAATCATGACATCTCTCCTCCCCATACCCAACTTCATCTTTACCTTCACATTTTTATCACAAAGACCTTCCAATACTCACTAGCTTCATACACTCTGTGTGTGCTGCAATCGGATCCAATCCACCTAGATTGCGATCACCTCCACACCGCTCCTCATGGAACTCCTCACTTGAGGGGGAGGTGATGTCATGGACAAAGGAAACCTTTATGAAGACCAGATTCCATGTGAATCCTATATCTCATTATTGGTTCAGAATCAGGAGAGACTAATGCTTCCATTGCGTCCGGAACGTGCCAAAACCCCAAGATCGACTGTCTATTTGCTAAATTCTAACATCCAAAGGTCCTATTCAATTTGCTAACATCATTGATGACATTATCAGTTCGCAATCGCCCTTGAGAACCACCCTTGAAATCCTATATAAAGAGGCCTTGGCCACATTCATTGTCAGTCTTGCCAATGTCAGTCTTGTGAGCTGAGGAGTCCTGATCACCAAGTAAGTACTTTCAAGTTCCAGTTCGAGTTCTAGTCTTGTCTCTTGCTCTAGTCGTTTCTAGTCTTGTATCCTGGACATCTAGCCTTGTCCTCTTGTAATCTCATAGTACGAGATCTTATCGAGTTCTTTCTTGTATCTAGTTCGTCTCCCTGACGGGAGTTCTTGTAATCCAGAGATCTTGCTCATTACTTACGATCCCAGGTTGCAGGATCTCCTGTATCATTTCTAGTTGAGTTATCTATACCTATCAGTCCCAGGTTATGCGACTTCTGATATCAGCTATATATTCTTGTACAATTTTCCCCACGTGGCTATTCTTGTAATCAGAAGCATATTTCCGAAATCTTGTCTACTATGTTCAGAGAGCACAATCTAGTGCTCCCCTGACAGGTATGTGCAATGACAATAGCCAAATTTTAGTTGTAACAAAGGTCCTAACTTCCTTTCACATGGACTTTGTTGCGATTTGAATTTGGACATATACAAGCTGTGTACTAGAAAGCTCAAGAATATGATCGAAAGAAGTAGAAAGCCAAGATAAAGGCCCCAATGTAGAAACTATGAAGATAATCACAACGAGCTTCAGGGCAATAATTACAAAAGCAAGTTCCTCGATTTCAATCTAGTGTTTAAGAGTCAAATGTGGTGTCTTTTAATGGAGGTTTGGCAAGTGCTTACTATTGGTATATTTTGATAGTGATGTGTGTGAACACACTAGGACCACTGTCGCGAAGTTCTCAGACAAGAGGGTTAAAGATCAAAACTAACAACATCTTACCAACAATTAACTTTTCATTCGGTTGAGGGAAGGGAAAATATTAATTCCAATAAGTCTAAATAGTAATTTGGCTGCTTGGTAAAGATGATCGCAATTCAAAATATTGCAAACAAAAGGAAATGAGCTCAACGATGCATCACAACTTACTATGTCACATGGATGCTTATGCTATGTTTCATCTCACATAGATCAGCAAACCTTAAATGTTTTTACGTTTGCGTGCTTGAGATATGTAAGCATGTAGGTTTGCATTCTGCATATACTCCATTGAGTATCAATTTGGTGATTGGAAATCTATGCGCTATAAGTGATGTTCTTAGGGGGAGGAGACAATTTAAGTACAAAGAACTTGAGCCTCCAAGCATCCTCTAAAGAGACTCCTTTTTGGAACAAGAAGCACCAAAAATGATGGGCTGGAGCAGCGACCTTTTCTGCATAACCACCTCCCTGGAAGGGCACACCTCCTCCTCACACCCTTTTCTTCCTTTTTGCCTATCAACTCTTATAGCTTCCCTCCTCGACTCTCCTATTTCCGCCCAAAGTTCTGCAATCCTCTCCTTTTCGAAAAAAAAGAACCCCCTTCCCATAGTGTGGCTCTATCCCCGATATAATCAGCTCGTTCCCCTTCCCTACTATCTGCATGGATTTTCTTCCAAATACTTCAATTCCAGAGCTCCCTTTCATCTGCCAGCAAAAAGAAACTACCAAAAAAAAAACTTCTCCTTCCATGCCACATACACCCATAAAAAACTTCTCCTTCCATGCCACATACACCCATACACTGGTACATTCACGCACGCATATGCTTATATTCATATACATTTCTTTTGTTTCACTTATATTTTACATTGCTTTATTACGTTTAGTTTGTATTTCAAAAGGTTTGACACACACACATTTAAAGGTTTGACACACACACATTTATAGGTTCATATGCACACACAATGCAAAGTACACTTGCAATTCTTCATACATAAAAAAAAAATGGATCTAAAAACATCACTAGAATTTTCATCTCGATATGTGATCTAGGTATAAACATATGAAATGGATGGATTCCAATTACTAGTCCATTTTTGGGCATAACTATTGCATGGACTTAGTAACGAAGGCGGGATTCTTATCTCTCACAAGACTTTGAGAACTCTTGATTCACATGAATTTGATTTGGAAAACTTGAAGTTTGGTTGGAACAAACATCTAACTTGGATGTTTGTACAATGGTTTGCTCACAGCCAATGGTTACTTGATTTTCTTTCAACCGAGTAGAGGAATCCTTTGTCCTAATGGGATTGAAAATCCTATGTAAATTACAAGAGAAAGTTTACCATTTACTTTTGGATCAATTGTATTATAAATTGACCAAGTCAAATGCAAGAGACTAAAAAATTATGACCACCATGTGCTAGAGAGATGAATCTCCTCCCAACCTTATGCCTATATATATAATTGCTCGAATCAACTAGGACCACAAATGTAACTAGAGTCCACAAGTGCATGTGCAATCTCCTCCACTCCTTTAATATCTTCCACTAGAGTCTACTAGTGGTTGGGGTGATCTCGACCACTGCTTTAGTACGTTCCACTAGAGTCCACTAATGGTTGGTGTACTTGACACTTGTGTTAAGTCTCCCTAGACTCAAGTTAACTCACATTAACTTGAGTTAGAAGGCTCTAGAGCTCCTTGGGTAAAACACTCTCCCCATGCTCCCCATGGGGGTTGAACCCAAGACCCCCTCCTTCACAACCTAGAGACTTAACCACTAGGCTAAGTGGATCACTTGTTTAAGAGAGCACATGAACTTATCCTCAAGTCTAGTCTTGAGATCTTTGGCCATACATATGAGTGACCAAATGGTGTCAGATTTTAGATCTGTCTGAACCGATCGGACCCTTAGAACACAACTTACTTTATTACAACTGATCGAACCCTTAGATCATGGACTTACTTTATTACAACATGTTGAAGATAAATGTACAAGCTCATTTTCATATGAGCCATGCTTGGATAAATTTACCAAATATAAAGATAAAAAAAAAGTGGAGGAAAAAAGGAAAAAATAATAAAAGAAAAAGTCTAGTCAAAATTCATGATGAGTAAGAGATACAATATCTTGCCTTGTAGTTAGTAGCATGTAGTGGAGAAAGTGGTGAGTTAAGAAGAAGGCACAAACTTCTTCACATGCTCATTGGTTATAAAAGTGAAGTGAGAGCACATACAAAACAAGGAGAGAAAGAGGCAAGATCTCCCAGTAGTCGGATCTAGCCATTTTGACATTTTGGCTTCCCTTAGACTCCTTCCAGTCGCACATCAGTTTGCACACAGCTCTGTTGCAGAGCTCATATCTCAGTGGATATGTAACCATTTTGTGGGTTTAAACATTCATTGGAAAGCTTATCTTGTGTAATTTCTGCATATCAAATATCTCTTTGAAAGCTTATGTAATTTAAGAGATATCAGTGAAAGAGTGAAGTCTAGTTTTTCAGTATACCTATGTAGATAGGTAGTCTATTTTGGTCGGTTACGTTTCCCAACCAAAACATATCCAAATTGCATGATTTTTGTCTTGTTGGAAAGCTCTTGGCATCTACTTTCACTGTTCCAAATATCTCATTGCGATCATTTATATTTTGTGAGATATCTGTCAAATAGTAAAGTCCAGTTTATAATGTATTTATGTGTGCAGGTGGTCTATCTTGGTGAGTTGAGTTTCCTGATCACAACTTATCCAAATTACTTGTTTTTTATCTTGTTGGAAAGCTATTTGTGTCTAATTTCTCTGTACCAAATATCTTTCTCAAAGAATATATATTCAGAGAGTTATCAGTCCGAGAGTGAAGCTTAGTTCTTTAGCATATCTGTGTGGACAGGTAGTTCATCTTTGATAGTTGTGTTTCCTAATCAAAACTTGTCCAAATTAAGTCATTTATAGCTTTTTAGAAAGCTCTCTTTGTCTAATTTGATTGAATAAAGTCTCAAGTCCATTTGAGTTTTGTATTGAGAGGAGCAAGCTATCTAAGATCCAGATGTTTGTCCAAGTGTTGGACATACAAGGGCTGACTACACACTTCCGTTGTGCATAGGAGAACTCATTCTCCACAGTTGGTATCAGAGCAAACTTGGTGTTGAAGCTTCATCAATAGAGCTGGAGGTGAATCAAAGCAAAAGAGGAGCTACAAAACAAGAAGGAGCTTCACAAATGCAAGAGCAAAGGACTATAACTATTCGAGGTAACTCTCAAAGTCGTTGATACTCTTCAATGGCTGACTTGGGTCAACAAGTAGAGAAGTTGGACAAGGATAACTATCCCGTGTGGAAGTTTAGAATGAACAACTACCTAATGGGCAAAGGCTTATGGGGTATTGTGAGCGGCGATGATGCTCAACCTCAAATCAATCAAGCTATAGCCACCGAAGTCCAAAGGAGGCAAGCAAAAGAATGGGAAGAGAGGAATAGGAGAGTCATGTTCCTCATTTCGCAAGTCATTACTAATGTCATGGTAGGTTATATTCAACATCTAGAGAAAGCTAAAGATGCTTGGGAAGCTCTTGAAAGGATGTATTCAACAAATACCAAAGCTAGGAAACTTCAACTCAAGAATGAGTTGAACACAATCAAGAAAAGTTTGAGTCAATCCATAGCTAAATATACTTTGAAGATTAAGGAGCTAAGCGATGCTTTAGCTTCTATTGGCACAACGGTTGAAGATGAAGATCGTGTGTGTTATACTCTCAATGGCTTGAGAGAGGATGAAAGATGGAAGCCTTTTATAACTTCCATTAACTTGAAAGATGTATATCCAGGTTTTGAACAACTAATCCCTCATCTTGTCACAGAAGAGCTTAGCTTCGGTGGTCCCAAAGGAAAGGACAGCCACAACCAAATGTTATATGCAGGTCGAGGTAAAGGAAGAAACTCAAGAGGAGGCTCAAGAGGAAAAGGAAGAGGTCACAACCACTCCAACTACAATCAAAACAATTTGGAAGACAACAAGGATGCATCAAATGCCAACACACAAGGAAGAGGTCGAGGTAGAAGTAGAGGAAGAGGCCGAAGCTCCTACAATTCTCATAAAGGTATAACATGCTATCATTGTGGTAAAGTAGGACACTATGCTAGTGATTGTTGGCTGAAGAATGGAAGACCAAGTGGAGGCAATCAAAGGAACCAAAGCAACTATGCAAGCACCTCAAGTGAAGGAAGCAAGGACACACACTTGCAATGAGACATGAGTATAGAAGCTCTTGTGAAGATGACAAAAAATGGTACATTGATTTAGGTTGTAGTAACCATATGTCATGCCAAGGAAGTTTGTTCACTAATCTACAGGTACCAAGTGGAAAAGGATGTGTTGAAACAGGTGATGATACTCAACACATGATTGAACACATTGGAGATATAAGGCTTGGAGATACAAGCAGAGCAAAGGTACTATCTAATGTTCTTCATGTTCCTACAATTTCAAAGAACTTGATTTCAGTAGGACAAATGGTAGAGAAGGGTTATCATGTCATATTCAATGAGAATGGGTGCTTCATAAAGAATCCAAAAGAAGGCTTCAAGATCATTGCTCGAGGTAGAAGAGAAGGAAGGATGTTCACTTTGGATGTCCAACATCCACATGGAAAGGTCATGTACATTCAATGTGGGAACAAGAAGATTTTAGAGCTGGACTTATGGCACAAAAGAATAGGACACATCAACATTCCAAAGCTGAAGGACATGAGCAAACATGAAGTGGTAAGAGGTCTTCCAAAATTTAATAGCATTGGACTACATGAGTTATGTGAAGCTTGTCAACTAGGAAAGCAAACGAGGCAGCCATTCAAGAGGAGCAATTATGTGGCTCCAAATGTCTTGGACTTGATACATACGGATGTATGGGGACCAACCCAAGAGGCATCAATGGCTGGCAATAGATTTTTTGTCACCTTCATTGATGATCACTCAAGAAAGGTATGGCTGTTTTGTATGAAACAAAAATCAGAGGTGTTTTCTATATTCAAAAGATTCAAAGTTGAAGTTGAAAAGGAAACAGGAAGGTCTATCAAAACCTTAAGGTCCGATGGTGGAGGAGAATACTTCTCCAAAGAATTTTTAGATTTTCTACAAAAGAATGGGATCAAAAGGCAATTCACTTGTAGGTATACACCACAATAAAATGGAGTAGCTGAAGGAAAAATAGGCAGATTGCTGAAATTGCAAGAACAAAGATGGAACCAAGGTAAAAAAAATGCATTTTCATCGGCTACTCGACGGAGCAAAAAGGATACAAGTGTTACAACCCTAGAACAAAGGAATTAAGAGTCTCGCAAGATGTGGTCTTTGATGAACTAAGACCATGGTATGAAGATAAAGGAAAGGAAAAGATTCTTGAAGAAGATTGTGATGATTATGCAGGAACAAATCAAAGAGAAGTTCAACAATCAAGCACAAAGGCTTCAGGTCCAGAGGCATCTACATCAAATGAAGAATGTTCAACATGGAGGGGGAGTCATTCTTTGTCTCCAAATTCAGCTCATAGTAGAGCCAAAGAGGCAAGTGCTACTCCAAACAGTGAGGTAGATGCAAGTGAACAAGAATATGAAGAGGTAATCACTCCGATGGTAAAGCTAAATAGGTTAAAGAAGCAACTCTCTAAAGGCAATGAAAGAAGATCTTCAAGGACAAGGTATCCAACTCAAAGGTTGAGTTATGATAGTTTTATGGCGACACATTTTGCATACATGATGCAGGTTATCAAAGACAAAGAGCCTGAGACATATGAAGAAGCTTGCACACAAAAGGAATGGAAGCAAGCTATGAAAGAGGAGATCAAAACTCTCAAAGATAATCACACATGGGAGCTAGTGCCAAAGAAAGAAGGTATGAAGATTGTTCCAAACAAATGGGTGTTTAAAGTAAAGAGGAATGCTGATGGTTCACTAGCTAGATATAAAGCTAGATTAGTTGCCAAAGGATTTAAACAAACACAAGGCATAGATTATGATGAAGTTTTCAGCCCCGTTGCAAAGATGGGAACTATCAGAACCTTAATAGCAATTGGTGCTTCAAGGAGATGGTCATTATATCAACTCGACATAAAAAATGCCTTTCTCAATGGAGAACTACAAGAAGAGGTATACATGAGTCAACCGGTTGGATTTGAAGATGAAAACCATCCAGATTTTGTTTGCAGGTTGAAGAAGGCACTTTATGGCTTGAAGCAAGCACCAAGAGCATGGAATCAGAGATTGGTAGAGTATCTAACTAAGTGTGGATACAACCCAAGTAGTGCAGATCCTTCGTTGTACATGAAGAAGGAAGAAAATAGAGAGGTATATATTTGCATATACATCGATGATCTCATCATAACAGGAAATGATGTTACAGGGATTAAAGATATCAAAAGGAAGCTTGGTAAGGAGTTTAAAATTTCAGATCTTGGAGAGCTGAAATATTTTTTAGGAATTGAAGTTGTTTATGGAAAGAGTGGCATCTACTTGATGCAAAAGAAGTACTTGTTGGATGTTCTTTTCAGATTTGGAATGAGTGAATGCAAACCACTCACTCAACCCATGGACACAAATATAAAGATTTGTTCAAATGATGGAGAACCATTGGAAGATGTAACGACATACAGAAGCATTGTAGGATCATTGATCTATGCAAACATTACAAGACCTAATTTGTCTTATGTTGTTGGTGTACTTTCTCAGTTTATGCAAGCCCCGACAAGTGAACACTTAAATTCAGCCAAGAGAGTGTTGAGATACATAAAGCATACAGTTAATCATGCTTTGTTTTACAAGTTTGATGAAGAACTGCAGGTCAAAGGCTTTAGTGATGCTGATTGGGCAGGTTCAAAGGAAGATAGAAGATCAACCTCATGTTATGTGTTCATGATAGGAAGCAAACCTATCACATGGAGCTCAAAGAAACAACCTACTGTTGCACTTTCATCTATGGAGGCTGAATATAGAGGATTAGCTTTTGCCACATGTGAAGCAATGTGGATTAAAAAGCTTTTGGCTGATTTTGGAGTGCAAGTTGGAACCATCCCTATATACAGTGATAACATGTCAAGTATTTACTTGGCAAGCAATCCTATGTTTCATGCAAGGAGCAAGCACATAGAGGTCCACTACCACTATGTAAGGGAGAAGGTGCTGAGCAAAGATGTGGAGGTAAAGTTCATCAGAACCAAAGAGCAGGTTGCAGATATGTTTACAAAGTTCTTGGATGCTTTTAAACTCAAAGGTTTCAAGGATGCGATAAATTTGAAGGACATGGATGAAGATAACTCCCAAATGAGCTTGAGGGGGAGTGTTGAAGATAAATGTACAAGCTCATTTTCATATGAGCCATGCTTGGATAAATTTACCAAATATAAAGATAAAGAAAAAGTGGAGGAGAAAAGGAAAAAATAATAAAAGAAAAAGTCTAGTCAAAATTCATGATGAGTAAGAGATACAATATCTTGCCTTGTAGTTAGTAGCATGTAGTGGAGAAAGTGGTGAGTTAAGAAGAAGGCACAAACTTCTTCACATGCTCATTGGTTATAAAAGTGAAGTGGGAGCACATTCAAAACAAGGAGAGAAAGAGGAAAGAGCTCCCAGTAGTCGGATCTAGCCATTTTGTCATTTTGGCTTCCCTTAGACTCCTTCCAGCCGCACGTCAGTTTGCACATAGCTCTGTTGCAGAGCTCATATCTCAATGCATATGTAACCATTTTGTGCGTTTAAACATTAATTGGAAAGCTTATCTTGTGTACATTATGCATATCCAATATCTCTTTGAAAGCTTATGTAATTTAAGAGATATCAGTGAAAGAGTGAAGTCTAGTTTTTCAGTATACCTATGTAGATAGGTAGTCTATCATTTGGTTGGTTAAGTTTCCCAACCAAAACATATCCAAATTGCATGATGTTTGTCTTGTTGGAAAGCTCTTGGCATCTACTTTCAGTGTCGCAAATATCTCATTGAGATCATTTATATTCTATGAGATATTTATTAGATAGTAAAGTCTAGTTTTATGTGTACTTATCTTGGTGAGTTGAGTTTCCTGATCAAAACTCATCCAAATTACTTGTTTTTTATCTTGTTGGAAAGCTATTTGTGTCTAATTTCTCTGTACCAAATATCTTTCTCAAAGGATATATAGTCAGAGAGTTATCAGTCCGAGAGTGAAGCTCAGTTCTTTAGCATATCTGTGTGGACATGTAGTTCATCTTTGATAGTTGTGTTTCCTAATCAAAACTTGTCCAAATTAAGTCATTTATAGCTTGTTAGAAAGCTCTCTTTGTCTACTTTGATTGACTAAAGTCTCAAGTCCATTTGACTTTTGTATTGAGAGTAGCAAGCTATCTAAGGTGCAGATGTTTGTCCAAGTGCTGGACATACAAGGGCTCACTACACACTTCCGTTGCGCATAGGAGAACTCATTCTCCACACAACACTCATGTAATAAAGTAAGTCTATGATCTAGGGGTCCGATCAGTTCAGACTGATATGAAATCAGACACTGTTTGGTCACTCATGTGTATGACCAAAGATCTCAAGACTAGACTTAAGCATAAGTTCATGTGCTCCCTTAAACAAGTGATCCAATTAGCCTAATGTTTAAGTCTCAAGGTTGTAAAGGAGGAGGTCTTGGGTTCAACCCCCATGGGAAGCATGGGGAGAGAGTTTTGCCCAAGGAGCTCTAGAGCCTTCTAACTCAAGTTGAGGTGAGTTAATTTGAGCTCAAAGAGACTTAACTCGAGTGGCGAGTACACCAAGCACTAGTGGAATCTAGGGGAAGGTACTAAAGTAGTGGTCGAGATCACTTCAACCACTAGTAGACTCTAGTGGAAGATATTACTTGTGGACTCTAGTTACATTTGTGGTCTTGGTTGATTCAAGAAACTATATATAGAGGCATATGGTTAGGAGGTGAGCATGCAGTCGTGAGCTAGTCCTATGGTTATGCTGTTGCATTGGTATCAGAGCAAGATGTAGAGATTCCTTTCATTCTTCTTTAGAGCCCTTCTCCTCATAGATATGCCATCTCTATGATGCATGGGAAAGACACCCACATATGGGATACCATGATTTCAAGTTTGGAACTCGAAATCCAAGATTTCAAAGATAAATTGGACTTCCAAATTATGAACATGGAAAGGGTAGACTTGGTTCTAGGGAGAGAGTGGCTTTGAAGTCTTCGATCTTCATTTTCTAGATGTTATTATACAAACACTTTGGAATTTTAGCATGATGGGGTGTTGTATAAAATCAAGGGTGAACACAATGTTCCAACTGATCCCCTGATTTCACACATAGAATTTAAGAAACTTGTAAAAAATGAAGCTAGGACCCAAGCTTTTCTGGTCCTTAGCACTGATGTAATTGATTCTAATAATAGAAAGCAAGTTTTTTATGTCTTGTCTTTTATTCCTCGTGATGTGTATGTTAAATTTAATAAAATTATGCATGAGTTTAAAGATTTGTTCCCTAAGGAACTCCCCCATGGCTTGCCACCCTCTTGTGGAAATATTGATCATGCAATCGATTTGTTTCCAGGAACCAAACCAAAATCTCAAAATCCCTACCACCTTCACTATGTCCAAAATCTAGAAGTTGAGAAATAGATAAAAAACAACTAGATAAAGGATTTATTCAGCCAAGCCAGTCCCCTTGGGCCGCACCCATTCTTCTTGTAAAAAAGAAAGATGGTACTTTGATGCCGTGTATCGATTATAGGGCATTAAACAATCTTACAATAAAGAATAAGTATCCCATGCCGCTTGTTGAAGATCTCTTCGACAGCTTAAAGGGAGCTAAAATATTTTCAAGGATTGACCTATGCTAGGGCTATCATCAAGTCAAAATTAAAGAAAATGGTATTCCCAAGACAACCTTTCAAACTAAGTATGGTCACTAAGAATTTTTAGTCATGTCATTCGGGTTAACAAATTCACCTGCAACATTCATAACTTTGATGAATCAAGTGCTTAGGCTGTATTTAGGAAAATTTGTAGTAGATTTCCTCGATGACATATTGATCTACAACAATGATCATGAAAGTCATCTTGAGCACTTGAAGAAAGTCTTTGAATTACTTCACGATAATCAACTTTACGATAAAGAGTCAAAATGTGATTTCTTTACCCAGAAGTAAAGTATCTAGACCATATCATTTCCGTGGAAGGAATCAAAGTTGACCCCTTGACCCGAATAAGGTCCAAGTGATTATTAACTGGTCTGAGCCCAAGACTATTCGAGAATTACAAAGTTTCCTTGGTTTGGATGGATATTACCGAAAGTTTTCGGTTGGGTATGCCAAATTAGTAGTACCTTTGGTAGATCAACTCAAAGGGAAGCATCAAGACATTAATTGAAAAGAGGAGCAAGCAAAGAGTTTTCAAGACCTTAAACTTGCTTTAGCTTCAGCCCAGGTTCTACAAATCGTCGATCTGAACAAGCATTTCCAATTAGAAACAAATGCAAGATCATTTGCAGTAGGAGCAGTACTAAGATAAGAAGGTTGACCAATAGCTCTCAAAAGTAGAAAGCTAAGTCTTGCTCAAAAAAAACTACTCTACCTATGAGTGAGAGATGTTTCTATTATAAATGCTTTGAAGAAATGGTGCCATTACTTGTATGGATCAAAGTTAACCATAGTCTTTGATCTAGAGAGCATCAAATGGTTTGCAAACCAGCCAAATTTGAGAGGTAGAAAAGCTAGATGGGCTGAACAATTACAAGAGTTCGATTATGAACTTAGGTACAAGAAAGGAAAGTTCAATGTAGTGGCAGATGCCCTAAGTCGGATGCCTATGCTGAACAATCTAAGTTTTCTACAAATTCAAAGTGAATTTGTTTCAACTTTGAAAGGAAATTGTAAAGAAGATCCGAGCTTCAGTCAAGCATGGAAAGCAACTGAACAAGCTCAATGGAATGAAGCAAGTACTTCTGAGGGAAAGTTTAAACACTACTCCCACCAAGATGAATATTTGCTTTATAAAGCTAAGGTTTGTGTCCCAAGTATGTCGAACATACAAAATCAAGTACCTTTCGAGTGCCACGATGCTCCAAGTGCTGGACATCGTGGTATTAATTGAACCTATGAGTTAGTTAAACAACATTTTTACTGGTCTAGTTTACATTGAGATGTGCAAAACTACGTATCAAAGTTCCATAAATGTCAAGTTAATAAGTTTGAATGACTTAAAGTTGGAGGATCATGGGAAAGTATTTCCATGGATTTCATTTTTGGATTACCGTGCACTCAATAAGGATTTGATTAAGTTTGGGTTGTAGTTGATCGATTGACTAAACTTGCTCAGTTTATTCTAGTCAAGACTACTAATAAGACTCTAGAACTCGCAAAAATATTTGTAAGTCAACTTTATAGACTCTATGGTCTTCCAGTAGACATTTTCTGACTAGGATGCTCGGTTTACAAGTCAATTTTGGTGAGCAGTCTCTAGTAGACTTGAAACTAATCTAAGTTTAAGTACAGATGAACATCCCCCGACGAATGGATAGACAAAGAAAGTCAATCAAATCTTGGAAGACGTACTCAAAGCTTTTGTCACTTCCAAACAGATTGATAGGGAAGACTACCTTCCTTTGGTTGAGTTTGCCTATAAGAGTGCCAAGAATTCATCAACTGAATTTAGTCCATTCATGTTGATGTATGAGTTCCAACTTAGGTCTCCGTATGTAGTAGGACTTCAAAATAAACGAGTACAAGTAGATCAAGAATTCCTTCAAGACATGAAATTTTAGCTTAAGATAGAAAAAAAAAACTTAAAGAAAGCTCAAGATCGTGCAAAGGCTTATGCTAATTCAAAGCGAAGAGATGCTACTTTTCAGGTTGGTGATCAAATTTATCTTTGTGTTCCTGAAAGATAAAAAAAGTTTAAGAATGGTCGATGGGCCAAGTTGTCACCTAGATATTGGAGTCCTTTTCCAATCACTAAGAAAGTTGGCTTATGGGCTTATGAATTACAACTTCCAGAAGCTAGTTGGATTCATCTAATGTTCCATGTTAGGTGACTGAGAAAGAGTCTGAAAAATTTAGATAATCTAGTTGGACATCAGGTTTAACTTCCACTTCTAGTTAGTGAAACAGTTTCTCATGAGCCTAAAGGGATACTTCACACCCGAGATAAATGTACAAGAAGTCACTTGTATGAAGAGTCCTTAGTAAAATGGAAGGATGGAACTGAAGAAAACTCAACATGGGAAAAAGTTTCCACAATCCAACAACGTTTTCCAACTTTCTAGTTTTAATTTGGTGAATGATAAATAAGGTTTTCTACTTTCAAGTTCTACGTGGATAAACCGATAGAATAAATGCATGTTCTTCAAGTTTTAGAACTTGAGACTTGGGGGTTGCCTATGGTTACTATATATAGATTTATTTTCGATGATGAAAATCTTTCCCAAGGGGGAACAATGTAATAAAGTAAGTCTATGATCTAGGGATCCGGATGGTTCAGATTGATATGAAATCAGACACTGTTTGGTCACTTTTGTGTATGACCAAAGATCTCGAGAATAGACTTAAGTATAAGTTCATGTGCTCTCTTAAACAAGTGATCCACTTAGCCTAGTGGTTAAGTCTCAAGGTTGTGAAGGAAAAGGTCTTGGGTTCAACCCCCAAGGGGACCATGGGGAGAGAGTTTTGCCCAAGGAGCTCTAAAGCCTTCTAACTCAAGTTAACGTGAGTTAACTTGAGCTTAGAGAGACTTAACTCGAGTGGCGAGTGTTGAGATATCAAGCTCAACATGTGATGATCCAGGATGACAAGTACCAGTTTTTTGTTTCTCTGACATGTATAGTGGTCATACCGATATATGTAAGGGATACTTCATTGAGCCTTATTAGATTTATCTACCGAGAGTGATGGCACATTTGTTTCTTGCCAGCTCACTCATTCGCGGATATTAGGTTTTTCCTTATGTACTGATCTTTATATATTGCACTTGTTGTATTCTTGTTTTTAGGTCATTCTTGTACATTCCTTTTATGTAATAGAAGAAGAAGAAGAAGATTATTCTTCCTTGCCTCAATCTGTGTGTGTGCTTCTCCTTGAGAGCGAGAGTGTGTGTGTGAGCTCTCTTCCTTATCTCTTTCCTCGTGACATGGTATCAGAGCCAGCGTGGCTGTAGAGAGCTCGTGGAGAAGGCGATGGTGAAGACTACGCGGCAAGGCGTGGAGAAAAAGCGATTTCACAAACGGCCTCTGTCACCGTGAAGGTAGACCTCCGTTTCGAGCCCGCAAGGTGGGGCCCATAGAAAAACCAGGTCAGTTTCAGAAACTGTAACTTGCGTTGTGTTTGGCGACACTCATATATTCCAGATCCAGAATTTCAAGCGATTCCATGTACTGTTGATACACGAAAACTGTGTTTTTGTGAGATCGAACTGTCACGTCATAGTGCAACAGTGTTCAAGCAGAAGTGCTGCTTGTAGTGTTTTGCAGTGTTGTGAATTGTTGTAGAAATGGCAAACGCAGATGGAATGAGTCAGCTTATGAGCGATAAGCTGGACAAGAATAACTTCCATGCTTGGAGATTCAGAATGACGAATTTCTTGATGGGAAAAGGCTACTGGAAGTACATCGAAGGAGAGAATGAAAATGCTCCGCAGTTACCAAAAAGGAATCGGACTGCAGATCAATTAAGAGCATATGAGGAATGGAATCAAGGAGCACGAAAGGTAATGTATTGGCTATCTGTTAGCATACAGGATAGCATGATTGAACACATACAGGATGCCAAGACTCCAAAAGAGGCTTGGAACAGCTTGGTCACTTTGTATGAGACTAATACAAAGGCACGGAAATTGCAACTCAAGAACGAGCTGCATACATTGGAAAAGAAGAGCATGTCGGTAAGTGAATACACTCTTAAAATCAAAGGCATATGTGAGTCACTTGCATCTATTGGCGTGAATGTAGATGATGATGATAAGGTGGAAGTGTGCCTTCGTGGTTTAGGAGCTGCATATAAGCAATTCAAAACTTCCATACAGACTAGGGAAAATATTCCGAATTTTGCTAATCTAGTATCTATGCTGATTATTGAAGAAAAGAATCTTGGTGAGGACTCAAACTCCCAAGGAAAGCCCAGTTCTGAGCAGGTATTCTACTCTGGCAAAGGAAGAGGTAGAGGTAGAGGTTTTGGAAGTGGAAGAGGAAACAGTAACCAAGACCAAGGTCAACAACAGAATCATGCAGGAGGAAGAGGACATTTTTGAGGCAGGGGGAGCCAAAGAGGTCACAGAAATTTCCAAAGAAATGATTCAGGTAATGATAGTAAAGGATGCTGGAATTGTGGTAAACCTGGACACTTTGAACGTGATTGGAGGTTAAAGAATCAAAATAACAGAAGGCAGCAAAACAACTATGTATCCACAAGTGCAGATGATTATGAGAAGCTGTTTATGGTTCAACATCACATGATGAATACGATGTCTGCTAGCGTTTCAAAATCGAATGATAATGTCTGGTATGTTGATTCAGGTGCTTCAAATCACATGATCAGTCAAGCAGAATGGTTTAGTAGTTTGCAGAAAATGCCAGTTCCTGGATATGTTGAAACAGGTGATGATACATCGCATCCTATTGATCATACAGGAAACATAGCATTGTCTATGGAGGACGGGAAGGTAAAACATCTTGCTGATGTGTTGCATGTTCCAAATATAACAAAGAATCTGGTTTCTGTTGGACAAATGGTTGACCAGGGATTACAAGTCAGGTTCAATATTGATGGATTATATGTAGAAGAGTACAAGCAGGATGGACGATTGGTTGCCAAAGGAAACAAAGTGGGTAGGATGTTCACCTTAAATGTGAAGATTCCTGAAATGAATGCAGCCATGTTTGCAAAAGGTGCAGTAGTTATTGCAGATATAGAGATATGGCACAAACGGATTGGACATGCAAACTTGCAAAGGCTGAAAATGATGCAGTCAAAGGAGATTGTCCATGGACTACCAAATTTCAAAGTTGCAGAAATGCAAAAGGTATGTGCAGCATGTCAATTTGGTAAACAGTCAAGAGCATCATTTCCACATGACAAGCATGTTAGTGAGAATGTACTAGAAGTAGTACATACAGATGTTTGGGGTCCAGCAAAGACCACATCTATGGGTGGTTGCAGGTTTTATGTTACCTTCATTGATGATCATACACGCAAAGTATGGGTATATTTAATGAAAGAGAAGAGCGAGGTGTTCACTCACTTCCAGAATTTTAAAGCTATGGTGGAAAAGCAGACAGGGAAGTACATTCAAACATTAAGATTTGATGGAGGAGGTGAATACATGTCAAATGAGTTCAGCAATTTTCTAAAAAATCATGGAATTCGGCGTCAGTTTTCATGCAGGTACACACCACAATAGAATGGTGTTGCTGAACGCAAAAATAGACATATTGCAGAAATAGCAAGAGCCTTGATGGCTGAGAAGAATATGCCTCATTGTTATTGGGTAGAAGCTGTGCATACTGCTATATACATCATGAATAGAACTCCGACTGCTGCTGTACATCAAGTTACACCTAAAGAAAAGTTTACAGGTAAAAAGCCAAACTTATCACATCTGAAAGTTTTTGGCTGTATTGCATATGTACATGTTCGAGATGAGTTGAGGACGAAGCTTGATCCGAAAGCAGAAAAATGTGTCTTCATTGGATATTCCCTTGAGCAAAAGGGGTACAAATGTTATAACCCACTCACACGATAGGTGAAGGTGAGCAGAGATGTGGTATTTGATGAAATGTCAAGCTTCTATGCAGATGCCAACAAAGGACTGAATCTTGATCCAAATGACAAAGAAAATGCTGAAAAATCTAGTGCAGAATCTCAAGTTTTGAGTGGACCCGATGCATCACCAAGCAAAAGTTCCAACTCAAATCCATGGAGTGGAAGATTGCGTGGAAATTTTAGTCCAGCAAATTCATCAAATACATCCAAGAAAGGTAAAGAAAAGCTTTCTACTGGTAGTAAAACAGGTGCAGGTTTTGAAGATGTTGATGGAGATTCAAGTGGTTCAGAAAAGAGTATTGATGAGGAACTTGGATTGCCCTCTGTGAAGACTCCAGGATTAAGAAGGGCACATGCATATGATACAACCCAGGACCAAGAAGATTGTTGGAAGTGAGGTAGGCCCTTAGGCTCATGTCACAGGTCCATGGTTCCATAGTTCCAGTCATGTACAACATTAATTCCAGCAATCTTCCATATTGACAAAACATGAACATACCACAACTTAATCATACAGATGATGAGACAAAGATAGAGAAAGAATAGACGTCATGTGTAAGGTGTTACGTAAGCCATCGCTTACTCATAGTATCATATATACCAATGTTCAATGTACAATGTGGGAGTAAAATTCTCAACCATTCTATGTGATGAGAAATAGATGAATGAGTGAATGTACAATGTAACAAACATATTCAGATGTGTGGGCAGTAATCTGAATATACATGAGATGTGTGACCTAATAGGTTATAGAAGAGTGAATATGAGTGACTGAATGAGGAAGGATCAGTGTGAAACTGATGGTCAACAAACCTACATCTAAACTTAGGCTATGGAAGACCCTAAGTCAGATACGTGTGTGAAAAGATCACATACTTATAAAGTAGCATAGAATGCTAACAAGATTGTTGCCGGAAATCCTCAAACTCATGTGAACACACCTTCTCAAACACCTCATAAAAATATGCATAAAGCATATAAGTACTGATTCTCTTGTACCTATGCCGAATAGGACTCCTTCTGATATGAACGCCATAGCCTCCATAAACTTCAAGTAGTACCTGTGTGCATAAAGAGAATATGTACCTGAATACTTAACATAAGATGTGAATCTTATGTTAATCACCATCCAATGTCTTTGAAGTAGCCCGATATCTTCTTGTAGAAGACAATCTTCAACCTAATATCTTCCTGTAGAAGATAATCTTCAAATACACCATGTAGATGGTCGATCCTCACCATCAAGCTGCTAATGACCAAGTCTTCTTGCCATGAACAAGAGATAACCTCCTCTCCATGAGGTAGAGTGTGAGCACACCCTTCATCTTCTCCAAGAAGAATCATTAAGAAGAACTCCATAGCTGCTCCTCAACATGCTTCAAGTTAGCACCATGGCTGCCCCATGTGCTAGAAGAAACACCACCTCTACTGAGGTCCAAGCTCTAGAAAGCTTGTGTTGATCCTAGGTGAAGGATACATACAATGAACCCAAGCTCTTGTTATATAGTACTCTTGATCCTTCAAAAGCACCAATAAAGCACTTCGTAAAATCTGCGATTGTAGATCAATTCAGAAAATAAAAGCTATCGTAAAACGTTGTACGCTATCGCTCCTTGTAAAGCTATCGTATGCTTTTGAGATACAATAAAAAGATACTTTCGCGAACGTGCTGTTAATGGGATTTGAACCCGCGGGGGCAAGATGAGAGGAATATAGTGTAGCCAGAGCGCCCGTCGATATTTGCTGTAGGAGGGAGTAGTATCACAGCTATACATTCTGTACTTAGTGGAGAATATTGGACCAATAGGATATTGATTCCCTGCAATGTCATATTGGCACAATCTGGACTGGATCTGCAATCTGTCACAAACTGCAAATTAGCACAAGCTTCAAGCTTGTTCTCCCGCACTTCAGAACTTGTTCTTCAAAAGTCTTCTTCAAAACTGAATTTGACTTTCCTTAAAAAATCTGAACTTTGCTGAATATGAACCATAATACTTGAGAAAATATGCAAACTAGATATCCAATAGTGTACACATCAAGCAATCACTGCTTGATAACAAATATAGCATGAATTTTCTCCTGAACCTGCTATCTCCTGTTTTCACAAACCTGAAAACATACACTAGGATCCACATATTTGCATTTACCTTCCAAAAAGGTTTCTCAACGTACTTCTGCTGTGTCATGTAAATACACTAAACAAAATCAGGAACTAAATCCTGGAACCTGTGACTCACAACTCACAACTTAGTGTATTATGAACACTGCTGGTTCATCTCTGACTGTACTCAACTCAATATGAGTCAAAAAATATATGATGTCATAATGTCTTCATCCTTTAAATCCTTCATACCTCTTTCCTTCAGAACTTGGTATAAACATATATGTGCGCACTTTTGAAATATACCTCTTTGAAATATCAAGCTTCTCTTCAATAGAAATCTGGAACCTTCTCCTGAACAGGAACATCCTAACAGGAACTTTCTCCAAACATTCTCCTTCTTCGTTCTTCTTTCAAAGCTGGAACATAAAGAGAACCTGACAAAGGAAATATAGGAATACCTGAAATAGGAATACCTGTAGGTATGACTCTGCATTCTTTTACATATGGCTTGAAAATAAGTCTTCATGTTTCATCACCCCCCTGGATGATTTAACACTAGTGTCCAGTATTCTTCAAATATATCAGACTTTATGAAATGTGGAACGTCTTCCTTCATAAATCTGATGTTCAGTGATCAATACCTGTATCTGAAACAAAATCTATGAACCCTTTTTATTAGCATTGTGCACATGCCAATAGCTTTCCATGTCATTTCTCAGCTTTCCAAAATCTAGAATAAGGTTAGCTAATCCTAACATAATAAAACCTTGCTGAAAGCTTTATAGGATTCATAACCTTCTGCAACATAACAAGTATTTCTATCTCTTTGCAACACAAATCTGATAGAATCTGAATCTTTGACTTACTTCTTCCAATGTTAAGAATCTTCACAAACAAAGGATAGACAACTGAATCATAAATACTCAAGATCATACAAGATCATACAAGATCAATGATCTCTCCTGTGTAGAATCTGCTCTCATCAAACCTTCAAGACTGAATGTTTGATTTGTTTACCTGAATGTTTCCAAGTGTCCATGCTTCTCAAAAAGTTGTAAAACTTTTCTTCAAACAAATCCTTCAAGGAATCTGCAACTCCTACTTGAAACATAAGTGGACAAACTTCTCACCTTGAGAACTCCAAAAGCTGCAAGTTGATACTTCATAACTTTCATATTTTACCCGGGTGAAATGTGATAGTACGTGCTTGATTTTCTTTTGGCTAACTCCACTTTTCAATCAAGTGATAGGATATGATGGAACACCTTTTTGAATACAAACATGTATCCAGCTGATTCTCTTGTACCTATGCCGAATAGGACTCCTTCTGATATGAACGCCATAGCCTCCATAAACTTCAAGTAGTACCTATGTGCATAAAGAGAATATGTACCTGAATACTTAACATAAGATGTGAATCTTATGTTAATCACCATCCAATGTCTTTGAAGTAGCCCGATATCTTCTTGTAGAAGACAATCTTCAACCTAATATCTTCCTGTAGAAGATAATCTTCAAATACACCATGTAGATGGTCGATCCTCACCATCAAGCTGCTAATGACCAAGTCTTCTTGCCATGAACAAGAGATAACCTCCTCTCCATGAGGTAGAGTGTGAGCACACCCTTCATCTTCTCCAAGAAGAATCATTAAGAAGAACTCCATAGCTGCTCCTCAACATGCTTCAAGTTAGCACCATGGCTGCCCCATGTGCTAGAAGAAACACCACCTCTACTGAGGTCCAAGCTCTAGAAAGCTTGTGTTGATCCTAGGTGAAGGATACATACAATGAACCCAAGCTCTTGTTATATAGTACTCTTGATCCTTCAAAAGCACCAATAAAGCACTTCGTAAAATCTGCGATTGTAGATCAATTCAGAAAATAAAAGCTATCGTAAAACGTTGTACGCTATCGCTCCTTGTAAAGCTATCGTATGCTTTTTGAGATACAATAAAAAGATACTTTCGCGAACGTGCTGTTAATGGGATTTGAACCCGAGCGGGCAGGATGAGAGGAATATAGTGTAGCCAGAGCACCCGTCGATATTTGCTGTAGGAGGGAGTAGTATCACAACTATACATTCTGTACTTAGTGGAGAATATTGGACCAATAGGATATTGATTCCAACAATCCCCCCTGCAATGTCATATTGGCACAATCTGGACTAGATCTGCAATCTGTCACAAACTGCAAATTAGCACAAGCTTCAAGCTTGTTCTCCCGCACTTCAGAACTTGTTCTTCAAAAGTCTTCTTCAAAACTGAATTTGACTTTCCTTAAAAAATCTGAACTTTGCTGAATATGAACCATAATACTTGAGAAAATATGCAAACTAGATATCCAATAGTGTACACATCAAGCAATCACTGCTTGATAACAAATATAGCATGAATTTTCTCCTGAACCTGCTATCTCCTGTTTTTACAAACCTGAAAACATACACTAGGATCAACATATTTGCATTTACCTTCCAAAAAGGTTTCTCAACGTACTTCTGCTGTGTCATGTAAATACACTAAACAAAATCAGGAACTGAATCCTAGAACCTGTGACTGTCAACTCACAACTTAGTGTATTATGAACACTGCTGGTTCATCTCTGACTCTACTCAACTCAATATGAGTCAAAAAATCTATGATGTCATAATGTCTTCATCCTTTAAATCCTTCATACCTCTTTCCTTCAGAACTTGGTATAAACATATATGTGCGCACTTTTGAAATATACCTCTTTGAAATATCAAGCTTCTCTTCAATAGAAATCTGGAACCTTCTCCTGAACAGGAACATCCTAACAGGAACTTTCTCCAAACATTCTCCTTCTTCGTTCTTCTTTCAAAGCTGGAACATAAAGAGAACCTGACAAAGGAAATATAGGAATACCTGAAATAGGAATACCTGTCGGTATGACTCTGCATTCTTTTACATATGGCTTGAAAATAAGTCTTCATGTTTCATCACCCCCCTGGATGATTTAACACTAGTGTCCAGTATTCTTCAAATATATCAGACTTTATGAAATGTGGAACGTCTTCCTTCATAAATCTGATGTTCAGTGATCAATACCTGTATCTGAAACAAAATCTATGAACCCTTTTTATTAGCATTGTGCACATGCCAATAGCTTTCCATGTCATTCTTCAGCTTTCCAAAATCTAGAATAAGGTTAGCTGATCCTAACATAATAAAACCTTGCTGAAAGCTTTATAGGATTCATAACCTTCTGCAACATAACAAGTATTTCTATCTCTTTGCAACACAAATCTGATAGAATCTGAATCTTTGACTTACTTCTTCCAATGTTAAGAATCTTCACAAACAAAGGATAGACAATTGAATCATAAAAACTCAAGATCATACAAGATCATACAAGATCATACAAGATCAATGATCTCTCCTGTGTAGAATCTGCTCTCATCAAACCTTCAAGACTGAATGTTTGATTTGTTTACCTGAATGTCTCCAAGTGTCCATGCTTCTCAAAAAGTTGTAAAACTTTTCTTCAAACAAATCCTTCAAGGAATCTGCAATTCCTACTTGAAACATAAGTGGACAAACTTCTCACCTTGAGAACTCCAAAAGCTGCAAGTTGATACTTCATAACTTTCATATTTTACCCGGGTGAAATGTTATAGTACCTGCTTGATTTTCTTTTGGCTAACTCCACTTTTCAATCAAGTGATAGGATATGATGGAACACCTTTTTGAATACAAACATGTATCCAAAAGTCAAGACAATCACTGAAAGTAGATTCTTCAACTGACTGGTACATCAACAAGATTCTGAATTTTCTGAAGTTTCTGAAAGTACTGAATATGAGGTAACCTTTTCCAAACATAAAACCTCAACTCAAGTCTTCAACATCTGCTTACAAAAAACTCTTTTACCTCACGAGTTTAGATAAAGAAGAAATATACTTCTTTGCAACTTGTCATATACCAAGTAGCTCTGTATTGACACTCCAAGAATTCTTTGAGGGAACATATAAGCTGCCTGCTTAAAAGCTTCAACTAAAACATAACTCATACATATATGAGTTAAAACATATATCTGCTGCTTTTCTTTCTCTCAATGCAATTCTTTATCAAATCTACTAAATCATGACCAAGTGTAATGCAAAACAAGAAAATGCTTCTTCTTTAAACAAGATGTTCTCGTAGACTTGTCTTTGGATGTAGAGGATAAAATAGGAAAAGCATATGGAAAATATATGAGAAAAGGAAGCCTTAATTTTCTTTTGGAAATGATGGACTTTCTTTTTCTGCATCTTTCTTCCACCTGATGATGTCAACATCTTCAAACTTCTCTTCCATACCTTTTGTTCTCTTCATCTTGAAGTAGCAAACACTCTTGACTTCTTCAACTAAATTTTTCTCTTTCTCTAATGCTAAGAGTAAGAGATAAAATAAACATGGTATATAAATGGAAGTTGAATATACAAACATGTTTTATCATCTCCTCATATCTCTGAATCAAAATTCTGCTTCAAATGTCTGAAATGAATAAATTCACCAATCGTTTATCTGAATGATGAATTACCCTTCTAGAGTTACCTTCTCTAGATACATTTGTACCTTGATATCCAACCAACTTACAACAGAAAATTGGCTGAAAAACTCATCTCATCTCTGCGCTTGTCTTCTTAGATGAACTTTCTTGCCATGAAAGAGATCTTCTCAAAACTTTCTAGAAAAACCTCTAGATACCTGCTTTGATGTAGCCTTTAACTTTCAAATAATGAAAGTGTATAAAAGCATTGCTTGAATTTCTTCAAATCTCTTCATAACTGCTCTTCTAAGATATGAGCTGCAAATGATAATCTGATAGTAGAAACTGATACCTGTGATTTGATGTTGATCTGATTCCTTCATCTTCTCTAAACCATTGTTCTTCCTTGAATTTGAAGTAGTCTTCTCTTCATCAAGTCTGGGTCTTCAAACAATACTTTTGTAAAGTATTTGCATACCCTTCCAAAAGTATTCGACTGCTAACAGATCATCAACTTCGTACTCCACACTGATGAATGTAACTGAAGTGTCTAATTCTCAAATCTCTACTCATCTAGATTAAGTGTGTATGTCAAATGTCAAATATTAGAAGATGCTTTCAAATCATATGTTGTAAATCTGGAAGTCTAGGAACCTGGGATTATGAATGAGCCTTAATGCATTGATGCCAAAGATCTAAAGTTCTGTAAGCAAAACCTTAGTGCTCTGATACCAAATGTTGGAAGTGAGGTAGGCCCTTAGGCTCATGTCACAGGTCCATGGTTCCATAGTTCCAGTCATGTACAACATTAATTCCAGCAATCTTCCATATTGACAAAACATGAACATACCACAACTTAATCATACAGATGATGAGACAAAGATAGAGAAAGAATAGACGTCATGTGTAAGGTGTTACGTAAGCCATCGCTTACCTATAGTATCATATATACCAATGTTCAATGTACAATGTGGGAGTAAAATTCTCAACCATTTTATGTGATGAGATATAGATGAATGAGTGAATGTACAATGTAACAAACATATTCAGATGTGTGGGCAGTAATCTGAATATACATGAGATGTGTGACCTAATAGGTTATAGAAGAGTGAATATGAGTGACTGAATGAGGAAGGATCAGTGTGAAACTGATGGTCAACAAACCTACATCTAAACTTAGGCTATGGAAGACCCTAAGTCAGATACGTGTGTGAAAAGATCACATACTTATGAAGTAGCATAGAATGCTAACAAGATTGTTGCCGGAAATCCTCAAACTCATGTGAACACACCTTCTCAAACACCTCATAAAAATATGCATAAAGCATATAAGTACTGATTCTCTTGTACCTATGCCGAATATGACTCCTTCTAATATGAACGCCATAGCCTCCATAAACTTCAAGTAGTACCTGTGTGCATAAAGAGAATATGTACCTGAATACTTAACATAAGATGTGAATCTTATGTTAATCACCATCCAATGTCCTTGAAGTAGCCCGATATCTTCTTGTAGAAGACAATCTTCAACCTAATATCTTCCTGTAGAAGATAATCTTCAAATACACCATGTAGATGGTCGATCCTCACCATCAAGCTGCTAATGACCAAGTCTTCTTGCCATGAACAAGAGATAACCTCCTCTCCATGAGGTAGAGTGTGAGCACACCCTTCATCTTCTCCAAGAAGAATCATTAAGAAGAACTCCATAGCTGCTCGTCAACATGCTTCAAGTTAGCACCATGGCTGCCCCATGTGCTAGAAGAAACACCACCTCTACTGAGGTCCAAGCTCTAGAAAGCTTGTGTTGATCCTAGGTGAAGGATACATACAATGAACCCAAGCTCTTGTTATATAGTACTCTTGATCCTTCAAAAGCACCAATAAAGCACTTCGTAAAATCTGCGATTGTAGATCAATTCAGAAAATAAAAGCTATCGTAAAATGTTGTACGCTATCGCTCCTTGTAAAGCTATCGTATGCTTTTTGAGATACAATAAAAAGATACTTTCGGGAACGTGCTGTTAATGGGATTTGAACCCGAGCCGGCAGGATGAGAGGAATATAGTGTAGCCAGAGCGCCCGTCGATATTTGCTGTAGGAGGGAGTAGTATCAGAGCTATACATTTTGTACTTAGTGGAGAATATTGGACCAATAGGATATTGATTCCAACAATCCCCCCTGCAATGTCATATTGGCACAATCTGGACTGGATCTGCAATCTGTCACAAACTGCAAATTAGCACAAGCTTCAAGCTTGTTCTCCCGCACTTCAGAACTTGTTCTTCAAAAGTCTTCTTCAAAACTGAATTTGACTTTCCTTAAAAAATCTGAACTTTGCTGAATATGAACCATAATACTTGAGAAAATATGCAAACTAGATATCCAATAGTGTACACATCAAGCAATCACTGCTTGATAACAAATATAGCATGAATTTTCTCCTGAACCTGCTATCTCCTGTTTTCACAAACCTGAAAACATACACTAGGATCCACATATTTGCATTTACCTTCCAAAAAGGTTTCTCAACGTACTTCTACTGTGTCATGTAAATACACTAAACAAAATCAGGAACTAAATCCTGGAACCTGTGACTGTCAACTCACAACTTAGTGTATTATGAACACTGCTGGTTCGTCTCTGACTGTACTCAACTCAATATGAGTCAAAAAATCTATGATGTCATAATGTCTTCATCCTTTAAATCCTTCATACCTCTTTCCTTCAGAACTTGGTATAAACATATATGTGCGCACTTTTGAAATATACCTCTTTGAAATATCAAGCTTCTCTTCAATAGAAATCTGGAACCTTCTCCTGAACAGGAACATCCTAACAGGAACTTTCTCCAAACATTCTCCTTCTTCGTTCTTCTTTCAAAGCTGGAACATAAAGAGAACCTGACAAAGGAAATATAGGAATACCTGAAATAGGAATACTTGTAGGTATGACTCTGCATTCTTTTACATATGGCTTGAAAATAAGTCTTCATGTTTCATCCCCCCCCAGATGATTTAACACTAGTGTCCAGTATTCTTCAAATATATAAGACTTTATGAAATGTGGAACGGCTTCCTTCATAAATCTGATGTTCAGTGATCAATACCTGTATCTGAAACAAAATCTATGAACCCTTTTTATTAGCATTGTGCACATGCCAATAGCTTTCCATGTCATTCTTCAGCTTTCCAAAATCTAGAATAAGGTTAGGTTATCCTAACATAATAAAACCTTGCTGAAAGCTTTATAGGATTCATAACCTTCTGCAACATAACAAGTATTTCTATCTCTTTGCAACACAAATCTGATAGAATCTGAATGTTTGACTTACTTCTTCCAATGTTAAGAATCTTCACAAACAAAGGATAGACAACTGAATCATAAATACTCAAGATCATACAAGATCATACAAGATCAATGATCTCTCCTGTGTAGAATCTGCTCTCATCAAACCTTCAAGACTGAATGTTTGATTTGTTTACCTGAATGTCTCCAAGTGTCCATGCTTCTCAAAATGTTGTAAAAATTTTCTTCAAACAAATCCTTCAAGGAATCTACAATTCCTACTTGAAACATAAGTGGACAAACTTCTCACCTTGAGAACTCCAAAAGCTGCAAGTTGATACTTCATAACTTTCATATTTTACCCGAGTGAAATGTGATAGTACCTGCTTGATTTTCTTTTGGCTAACTCCACTTTTCAATCAAGTGATAGGATATGATGGAACACCTTTTTGAATACAAACATGTATCCAAAAGTCAAGACAATCACTAAAAGTAGATTCTTCAACTGACTGGTACATCAACAAGATTCTGAATTTTCTGAAGTTTCTGAAAGTACTGAATATGAGGTAACCTTTTCCAAACATAAAACCTCAACCCAAGTCTTCAACATCTGCTTACAAAAAACTCTTTTACCTCAAGAGTTTAGATAAAGAAGAAATATACTTCTCTGCAACTTGTCATATACCAAGTAGCTCTGTATTGACACTCCAAGAATTCTTTGAGGGAACATATAAGCTGCCTGCTTAAAAGCTTCAACTAAAACATAACTCATACATATATGAGTTAAAACATATATCTGCTGCTTTTCTTTCTCTCAATGCAATTCTTTATCAAATCTACTAAATCATGACCAAGTGTAATGCAAAACAAGAAACTGCTTCTTCTTTAAACAAGATGTTCTCGTAGACTTGTCTTTGGATGTAGAGGATAAAATAGGAAAAGTATATGGAAAATATATGAGAAAACGAAGCCTTACTTTTCTTTTGGAAATGATGGACTTTCTTTTTCTACATCTTTCTTCCACCTGATGATGTCAACATCTTCAAACTTCTCTTCCATACCTTTTGTTCTCTTCATCTTGAAGTAGCAAACACTCTTGACTTCTTCAATTGAATTTTTCTCTTTCTCTAATGCTAAGAGTAAGAGATAAAATAAACATGGTATATAAATGGAAGTTGAATATAGAAACATGTTTTATCATCTCCTCATATCTCTGAATCAAAATTCTGCTTCAAATGTCTGAAATGACTAAATTCACCAATCGTTTATCTGAATTATGAATTACCCTTCTAGAGTTACCTTCTCTAGATACATTTGTACCTTGATATCCAACCAACTTACAACAGAAAATTGGCTGAAAAACTCATCTCATCTCTGCGCTTCTCTTCTTAGATGAACTTTCTTGCCATGAAAGAGATCTTCTCAAAACTCTCTAGAAAAACCTCTAGATACCTGTTTTGATGTAGCCTTTAACTTTCAAATAATGAAAGTGTATGAAAGCATTCCTTGAATTTCTTCAAATCTCTTCATAACTGCTGTTCTAAGATATGACCTGCAAATGATAATCTGATAGTAGAAACTGATACCTGTGATTTGATGTTGATCTGATTCCTTCATCTTCTCTAAACCATTGTTCTTCCTTGAATTTGAAGTAGTCTTCTCTTCATCAAGTCTGGGTCTTCAAACAATACTTTTGTAAAGTATTTGCATACCCTTCCAAAAATATTCGGCTGCTAACAGATCATGAACTTCGTACTCCACACTGATGAATGTAACTGAAGTGTCTAATTCTCAAATCTCTACTCATCTAGATTAAGTGTGTATGTCAAATGTCAAATATTAGAAGATGCTTTCAAATCATATGCTGTAAATCTGGAAGTCTAGGAACCTGGGATTATGAATGAGCCTTAATGCATTGATGCCAAAGATCTAAAGTTCTGTAACCAAAACCTTAGTGCTCTGATACCAAATGTTGGAAGTGAGGTAGGCCCTTAGGCTCATGTCACAGGTCCATGGTTCCATAGTTCCAGTCATGTACAACATTAATTCCAGCAATCTTCCATATTGACAAAACATGAACATACCACAACTTAATCATACAGATGATGAGACAAAGATAGAGAAAGAATAGACGTCATGTGTAAGGTGTTACGTAAGCCATCGCTTACTCATAGTATCATATATACCAATGTTCAATGTACAATGTGGGAGTAAAATTCTCAACCATTCTATGTGATGAGAAATAGATGAATGAGTGAATGTACAATGTAACAAACATATTCAGATGTGTGGGCAGTAATCTGAATATACATGAGATGTGTGACCTAATAGGTTATAGAAGAGTGAATATGAGTGACTGAATGAGGAAGGATCAGTGTGAAACTGATGGTCAACAAACCTACATCTAAACTTAGGCTATGGAAGACCCTAAGTCAGATACGTGTGTGAAAAGATCACATACTTATAAAGTAGCATAGAATGCTAACAAGATTGTTGCCGGAAATCCTCAAACTCATGTGAACACACCTTCTCAAACACCTCATAAAAATATGCATAAAGCATATAAGTACTGATTCTCTTGTACCTATGCCGAATAGGACTCCTTCTGATATGAACGCCATAGCCTCCATAAACTTCAAGTAGTACCTGTGTGCATAAAGAGAATATGTACCTGAATACTTAACATAAGATGTGAATCTTATGTTAATCACCATCCAATGTCTTTGAAGTAGCCCGATATCTTCTTGTAGAAGACAATCTTCAACCTAATATCTTCCTGTAGAAGATAATCTTCAAATACACCATGTAGATGGTCGATCCTCACCATCAAGCTGCTAATGACCAAGTCTTCTTGCCATGAACAAGAGATAACCTCCTCTCCATGAGGTAGAGTGTGAGCACACCCTTCATCTTCTCCAAGAAGAATCATTAAGAAGAACTCCATAGCTGCTCGTCAACATGCTTCAAGTTAGCACCATGGCTGCCCCATGTGCTAGAAGAAACACCACCTCTACTGAGGTCCAAGCTCTAGAAAGCTTGTGTTGATCCTAGGTGAAGGATACATACAATGAACCCAAGCTCTTGTTATATAGTACTCTTGATCCTTCAAAAGCACCAATAAAGCACTTGATAAAATCTGCGATTGTAGATCAATTCAAAAAATAAAAGCTATCGTAAAACGTTGTACGCTATCGCTCCTTGTAAAGCTATCGTATGCTTTTTGAGATACAATAAAAAGATACTTTCGTGAACGTGCTGTTAATGGGATTTGAAGCCGAGCGGGCAGGATGAGAGGAATATAGTGTAGCCAGAGCGCCCGTCGATATTTGCTGTAGGAGGGAGTAGTATCACAGCTATACATTCTGTACTTAGTGGAGAATACTAGACCAATAGGATATTTATTCCAACAAAGATCTGGGAGGATGCGTAATTCAATGCAACGATTGACATATGATAGTTACATGGCTCGCCATTGTGCCTACGTGACAAAGGTAATACAAGATGTTGAACCTTCTTGTTTTGAAGATGCAATTGGTAATGCAGATTGGGAAAAAGCTATGGATGAGGAGATGGCTGCAATTTATGGAAATGATACATGGGAGCTAGTTCCATTGCCACAAGGAAAGAAATCCATAGGCTGCAAATGGGTTTACAAGGTAAAGCATAATGTTGATGGTAGCATAAGCAGGTATAAAGCACGATTGGTAGCTAAAAGTTATGCACATACATATGGCATTGATTATGAGGAAACATTCAGCCCTGTAGCTAAAATGTCTACTGTCAGAACACTTGTTGCATTAGCTACAGCAAAAGGATGGACTTTGCATCAGATGGATGTGAAGAATACTTTCCTACATGGTGAGTTACAAGAAGAAGTATACATGGACTAGCCACAAGGATATGAAGATTCAAAGCATCCAGAATATGTTTGGTCATACCGATATATGTCAGGGATACTTCATTGAGCCTTATTAGATTTATCTACCGAGAGTGATGGCACATTTGTTTCTTGCCAGCTCACTCATTCGCGGATATTAGGTTTTTCCTTATGTACTGATCTTTATATATTGCACTTGTTGTATTCTTGTTTTTAGGTCATTCTTGTACATTCCTTTTATGTAATAGAAGAAGAAGAAGAAGATTATTCTTCCTTGCCTCAATCTGTGTGTGTGCTTCTCCTTGAGAGTGAGAGTGTGTGTGTGAGCTCTCTTCCTTATCTCTTTCCTCGTGATAGCGAGTACACCAACCACTAGTGGACTCTAGTGAAAGGTACTAAAGAAGTGCCCGAGATCACTTCAAACACTAGTAGACTCTAGTGGAAGATATTAAAGGAATGGTGGACATTGCACATGACTTGTGGACTCTAGTTACATTTGTGGTCTTCATAGATTCAATCAACTATATATAGAGGCATATGGTTGGGAGGTGAGCACTCATTCATTTGTGAGCTAGTCTTGTGGTTACACTGTTGCAACTCGTGTGTCCACTATTGGTTTTTGCTTCATACTTGGTAGCTCATGCATATCTTGGTTGAACAAGAAGTAGCCTATTGCGGCCACTTCTAGTTGTGAGGTTGAGTATAGGGCAACTTTCACAATGATTGTTGAGTGTGTGTGGCTTAGATGCCTTATGGTTGATTTGGGTGTTGGTCAGTCTTCTACCACCACCATCTTCATTGATAGTCAGAGTGCATTGGCAGTTGCGAAGAACCCTGTGTTCCACGCTCACATTAAGCACGTTGAGGTGCACTATCATTATGTTAGGGAGAGGTTCTTTGTTGAAAAGATTATTTTGGCATATGTGCTGACAGAGGAGAACATTATAGACCTTTTCACAAAGGCTTTACCTAGGGAGAACTTTGAAGCTTTCCACAAAGCTTTGGGCTTACTTCCTTCTATGGATTGATTCCACATAGCTTGGTACTTCCTTATACATGAGTATTAGCTTCTTGTTCACCACATCACTCCCAGGGGGGATTTATTGCTATATTTTGTGATGTGTGTCAACACACTAGGACAATTGGGGCACTTTTTTCCCTCTTAGGAGGTTTTCTCCCCCCCGCTTGTATATATTCCTATAACCCTAATGGGTCACTCCTCTCTGTATATTCTCTTGATAATACATTCAATATTGTGTGTTGTGCTCCAACCTTCTTCTTCTTCCTTTTGCGTGCTTCCGTAGACCTCAAACTCCAACACATACATGTGAAAAACTATACATGTGAATGGACATAGTACCCGTGTGACCCCTTGTATCCTACAAAGCAGAGGTAGAATTTGGTGTTTCAACAAGCTGTGAATAGAGTTATAAATGTTGTGTTCCATCTTTCTGGCCCCACTGATATACATAGAGGAGTAGTTTGATAACTAGATTCTTCATCACAGAAGGGGAAGCCCAAGTTATTTTTTTAAAGGTAACTGATCACCACCTATGTGGGATCATTCATGCATTCTAACCCATCCAAAAAAATATCCATCCTATCCACCCTCTAGTGCCTCATCTTGACGAGTTCCTACATACAAATGGGAGTCAAGAGCAGCCATTTCCTTATTTTTCCCTTGTATTAGGGAGGCAGGAGGCGTTTTTAACTCTCTTTATCTTCCCCTAATCCATGAGAATGAAGATATGCATTCTCCCACACCTTATATAAGGTAGGTAGTGTGAAGAGATGGATTTGTTGTTGATGAAGATGAAGTGGTGATGTAAAAACTTTGCACTACACCAGACAAATGGACTCTAGAGATATGTGGTGGGACCTTTTAGATTGCCAAAGGATGTATTAGACACCCTATGTACCTTGGAAGATCACTCTCAAAAAGTTGAATCAAAATAGATAAGTTGGAGTAGATTCAAGAGCCAAAAACTTGCTATTTATGTTCATAAACCTGTCCAAAGTTTTGAACAATTCTCTGGCCACAGCAGCAATTAACTTAATTCCTTTTGGGTAACTCTTAATAGCTTAGTAATCTACTAATGAAGAGCTATTTCAACCAAAATGATGGACTACACAAGGAAAAAGAAGTTTAGCAAGTGATAGGATGACCCCGATTTTCTTGGGCTACAAAAGTACACAAACCCGTGTGCAGTAAAATAAAGATATCTCACAATTAAAGAATCCAATGCTCATGAAAGTTTGTAGGCATATACTAGACAATATGAGGATTCTAACAAGCTTTGAATCATGGAACATAGTGAAGTACACACTGAGAAACAGCTCTAGGAAAATAATTGTTCTAAGAGAGTGCTGGGAGAGAAGAAGAAAATGAGGTGCCACAGGGGACTTCAAATGCTCATAACTGAAGATCAAAACATCCAAATACAATGCAAATTGGTGAGCATACAGTAGACTTAGAGATCTAACTTTACCAAGTTGAACCACTGAAAATGATGCACCAATCTCAGAGAAATCATCTCTGCAATCTGACTGAGAAAACTGAGAGATATGGCAATGAACAGTAGACTTCAGAAGAACATGAAAATATGAACTCAAATGATCATGAAAATGAAAGTATATTGACTGTACAATACAATGGACTTACTCATCTGCTATGTCCTTGAGCTTTGTGACAAAATCAGTCACATTTTGTTTGGGAGATTTCTTGAGAGTTGTGAAGTCTAGCCATAGTTGATGCTTCTTGGCCTTTGTACTTGAAGAGAAGAAGGCTTCAAGTGCATTCCACACTTCCTGAGATGTTTTACAACTTCTAATGTGAGGCAACAAAAAATCTGAGATAGAGTTGAGGAGATAAGACCTTGCAAGTGTTGGTGTAAATCAAGCCTTCACACTTAGCTTTGATATCAATCTTGAAGACTTCACATAAAGCTTGGACCTTGGAAGATTAGATTGGAGTTTCTTTGAAGGATATATTTACATGAATCAAGAACCATAGGAACCTAGTCTTATTGTTCTTACCATTTATCTCATGTAAAAGTCTATATGACTTTAACCACTCTTGTAATCACACCTACTTGAGAAAGTCGTGGTAAATTGAAAGTTGTAATGGAGAGAATATCTCCCTAAGTTTAGTGGAGAGATTTTAGGGAGCTTCAATTTGAATTTCAAATTCAAATGACCAATCAACTCTTATAAAAGCTATGAAGAAAAGTCGCGGGTTAGCTTGTTCATTTTTCAGCTCATATCCCGAGGCTAATCCATCTATCTCTGAGTGTGTGAGTGCTACACCATAGCCTACACATCTGAGTACCATTGAGCATCACATTGTATGCCAATGGGAATGTACAATCAATAGAATTAATACATAGCATTACATTCATAATCTCTGGTTTCTCTGAGTGACTATCTCCAAGTCTGTCAACTTCCAAGAGGCATATCTCAAGATCTACTGAACCAATTTGGATGATTCAAAGTGCATTGGATTCAGCTCAAAGTCTACTATAGAGCTACAAAATTTCAAGGCCATTGGATCAACCGTTACAGAGAAATATCTGTCGAGGTGCTCACTGGTCTGTGACTATAAGTCTCCTAAAAAATCGGGGGTGTACCTTATTTTGCTAAAGTGATTTCTCTGAGTATAGTTTATCATTTCCTTTCATTCCACTTGCAAATGGGAGATTACTAAGCTAATAGAATATCTTTAGAAGGAATTTTGCTAATTGTAACTACACTGGTCACACTGAGCATAACACTGAGCAGGTGTCACTACCAAAATAGCAAGTTTTTCAGGATTTTGAAGTCACAAATAGTCTGTCTTGATTTGATCATTACTTATAACATTTGCAAAGCACATATATGGTTTCTTGGTATCATTTGGAAGCTCAAGAAGTATACTAAGCATATTTGGAATCAAAGGAGGGCTGGTGTGAAGCAGGTCTAGCAGCACCAACTAATCTTCTGAGTGCATCCAACCATCACTTCCAACAGTGGTATCAGAGCATATAAGGTAACATGGGTGATGGTTTCCCTTCCTTCATTGATAAATTAGACAGGAACAACTACCAAGCTTGGTCTCTAAGGATGAAGACCTATCTACAAGGAAGGAGCTTGTTTGGATTCATATCAGGAGATGAGGAATTGCCCTCATTTAAAGCTAGAGGCCTACCCACCAAGGAAGAGCAAGAGAGACTCAATCAATGGTGTGCAAAAGATGCCTTGGCAAGGTCATATCTTCTAAACTCTATTTCTGATTTCCTTCTACCACACATAAGGAATTGCAAAACTTCCCAAGAGACTTGGGAAACCTTGTCAACTTACTTTTCATCAAGCACAAGGGCCAGAAAGAATCAGCTATGGATTGAGTTTACCACTCTTAGGAAGCAATCAAAGCAATCTGTCTCAGATTTTGTTACCAAAGTCAAGGACATTGCAGATCAACTTGCAAGTGTTGGAGAGGAGATTGAGGAAGAGCAAATAGTCAGACAAGTAATCAATGGACTAAAGGCAGATGACAAGTGGGAGAGCTTTACCACAGCAATGGACTTATACATGGACATCCAAGCACCTGATTTAACAACTCTGATTGGACAACTCTTCACTCATGAAGCAAAGCTTACAAAGAATGGAGAGCAATCAAAAGGTAACAATCCCTCTGCCCTATATACTGATAAGAAGTCTAAAGACAAGGGTAAGAACAAGAAAGTTGATGAAGAAGGATCTACCTCTCAAGCAAACTATGCAGGGAGAGGTAGGTCTTCAAGAGGAAGAGGCAGAGGAGGTAAGTCAGGTAGGGGGAGACCCTACAACCAATCTCCATGCAACATTTGTGGCTTGTCTAACCATACCACAGATGAATGCTACAAAAACTACAAGAACCAAAGAGGAAGAGGTCACCAAAGAGGAGGATACTCTCAAGGCAGAGGCAGATTCAACCAATCTCAAGGCTACCATGGCTACAACAATAATTATAACAACAACTACAATCACAATGGCAACTATCAAGGTGGATATAGAAATAGGAAAGACTACAACAATTATGCAGAGGAGCAAGATGACTCCCTATTGATCATGAATATGACATCTAAGTCACGTATCAATGATGATCACTTATTCTATATTGATTCAGGTTGCTCTAATCATGTAGCTGGAAATGTTGCATTACTTTCTGATTTGGAAGAACCCAAAGGCAAGCACCAAGTGTAGACAGGTGATGACACTAAACATTCAGTTGTTAAAGTAGGCAATGTCAAAACTAGTGATGGTAATCAGAATCTATTGAGCAGAGTATTGTATGTTCCAACAATCACCAAGAACCTAATGAGTGTAGGTCAGATTGTGGAAAAAGGTCTACAGGTCAGGTTCACTCAACATGGTGCATATGTGGAGGATCCAAGACATGGATTCAGAAGGATAGCCAAGGGAGAAAAATCAGGTAGATTGTTTACCTTTGAACTTGAAGACACTAAGAATATTGCTTTGTACAACTATAAAGATCAAACCCTATCAGAATTGGAGATTTGGCACAAGAGATTAGGTCACATTGGAGAGAGGACCTTAAAGCAAATGAGTAGGGATCAATGTGTGCTTGGGATACCTAATGTGTCCAAGCAACACATGATATACAAGTGTGGGGCTTGTCAATTTGGTAAGTCACACAGATTGCCCTATACCAAGAAAGGTTTTATGCATGAAGATTATCTGGAATTGGTGCATACAGATGTTTGGGGACCTAGCAAGGAGCCATCCATATCTGGATCAAGGTACTATGTGTCCTTCATTGATGACTATAGCAGGTGGACTGTCTTATATTTCATGAAACATAAAGATGAAGTATTTAATTGTTTCAAGAGGTACCTTGCACTACTTGAAAATCAAACAGGTAGACATTTGAAGAAGCTAAGGTCAGATGGTGGTGGAGAATACTTCTCCAATGATTTTGAAGATTTCTTGCAGGAAAGAGGCATCAAGAGGGAGATTACTACAAGGTACTCACCTGAACAAAATGGGGTAGCAGAAAGGAGAAATAGACTCATTGTAGAGACAGCTAGGTCTATGCTAAATGAAAAGAAATTGCCAAATTATCTTTGGGCAGAGAGTGTATCTACTGCCACATATATAATTAACAGGTTGCCATCAAAGACACTTGATGGAATGACACCCTATGAGGCTTGGCATGGTAAGAGACCATCTCTGGATCATTGCAAAATCTTTGGTTGTGTTGCATATGTGCATATTCCCTCACAGGTAAGGGGAAAGCTAGACCCTAAAGCTGAAAAGTGTATCTTCATTGGTTATGGTTTGAATAAGAAGGGATACAGATTTTACAACCCCTCAAACAAAGGCTTCAAGGTAAGCAGAGATGTCATCTTTGATGAGAATGATTCATGGTATGAAAATGAATGCAGGAAGGTAAGTCTACCTTATGACATGGAAGAAGACTTTCCCAAGCTTATCAAGCAAGAACCAATTCAGAAAGAAGACTCAAGCTCAGATGATGAAGACACCATCAACATTGAAGAGTTCAAGGCTTGGAAATCCAAAGGGAAAATGAAGATGAAGAAGCTAGAGGATATACCAGAATCCTCAACTCAAGCTATGAGGAGATCTCAGAGAGAAAGTAAGAAGCCTATTAGATATGGGTATGATACTTCTCTTGTAACTAAGCATTCTGTATATCTTGCAAAGGATCTCTTGAGTGAAGAACCAGGTCCATTTGAAGAAGCAATCACTAAACCAGAATGGAAGGAAGCAATGGATGAAGAAATGGAGGCTCTCAAGGAAAGTGATACTTGGGACTTGGTACCCAAGAAGGACTCCATGAAGGTGATAGGATCCAGATGGATCTACAAACTCAAAAGGAATTCAGATGGTACAATAAACAGGTATAAAGCTAGGTTGGTAGCCAAGGGTTTTGCACAAACCCAAGGCATTGATTATGAGGAGACATTTTCTCCTGTGGCCAAGATGCCAACTATCAGAGTTATGGTGAGTGTAGCTGCATCCAAAAATTGGAACATGTACCAATTGGATGTGAAGAATGCATTCTTGAATGGATGGATATCTGAAGAAGTCTACATGTCACAACCACCTGGCTATGAAGATCCAAAAAAGGTACATTATGTTTGTAAATTGAAGAAGGCTCTGTATGGATTGAAGCAGGCACCTAGAGCATGGAATTACAGGTTGACAACCTACATCTTAGACCAAGGATTTATAATGAGTAAAGCAGATACTTCATTGTTTATCAAAAGGAACAATTCAGAGGTAATATACTTGTGTGTCTATGTTGATGACATCATTATTACAGGAAATGATGTTCAGGGAATTAGACACATCAAAGGACAGATGATGAAGGAATTCAAGATTAATGATCTTGGATTATTGAAGTACTTCCTAGGACTTGAATTGGTCTATACAAATTCAGGTATCTTTATTACTCAGAAGAAGTATATTCAGGACATGGTCAAGAAGTTTAATTTGCAGGAAGCTAAAGTCTCATGCACTCCTATGGAGGTCAACCATAAACTCAGTGCTCATGAAGGGGAAGAACTCCAAGACATTACAGGTTACCAAAGTATGGTAGGCAGTCTTAATTATGCTACCTTAACCAGGATTGATATATCATATGGTGTTAGTGTACTTAGCCAATTTATGCACAAACCAAGAGTACCTCATTTAGAGGCAGCAAAGAAGATAGTAAAGTAAAGTACCTAAAGGGAACACAAAATCATGGTTTGTACTTTCCCTATTCATCAGACATTGATATTAAGGTGTATTCAGATGCAGATTGGGCAGGTTGCAAGGATGACAGGAGAAGCACATCTGGTTACATATGTTTTGCAGGTGATAAACCAATTTCTTGGTCATCCAAGAAACAACCTACAGTAGCTTTGTCATCTACTGAGGCAGAGTATAGAGGGCTAGCAAATGCCACTCAAGAAGCTATCTGGTTGAAGCTTTTATATTCAGAATTAGGCCTATACACAAGGCCACCAATCATCTTTGGTGATAACACAAGTTCTCTTCACCTTGCAGCAAATCCAATTTATCATGCTAGGACAAAACACATAGAGGTTCATTACCACTATGTGAGGGAGAAGTTACTTAGCAAAGACATTCAATTGTCATATGTGTCTACTAATATGCAATGTGCAGATTTGCTTACTAAAGCTCTGGATGGAAGCAAACTATGCAGATTTAAATCCATGATTGGATTGCAGGAAATAATTGAAGACTAGAGATGAAGACTTGAGCCAAAGTGTTTGGCTTGAGGGGGAGCTGTTGGTGTAAATCAAGCCTTCACACTTAGCTTTGATATCAATCTTGAAGACTTCACATAAAGCTTGGACCTTGGAAGATTAGATTGGAATTTCTTTGAAGGATATATTTACATGAATCAAGAACCATAGGAACCTAGTCTTATTGTTCTTACCATTTATCTCATGTAAAAGTCTATATGACTTTAACCACTCTTGTAATCACACCTACTTGAGAAAGTCGTGGAAAATTGAAAGTTGTAATGGAGAGAATATCTCCCTAAGTTTAGTGGAGAGATTTTAGGGAGCTTCAATTTGAATTTCAAATTCAAATGACCAATCAACTCTTATAAAAGCTATGAAGAAAAGTCGCGGGTTAGCTTGTTCATTTTTCAGCTCATATCCCGAGGCTAATCCATCTATCTCTGAGTGTGTGAGTGCTACACCATAGCCTACACATCTGAGTACCATTGAGCATCACATTCTATGCCAATGGGAATGTACAATCAATAGAATTAATACATAGCATTACATTCATAATCTCTGGTTTCTCTGAGTGACTATCTCCAAGTCTGTCAACTTCCAAGAGGCATATCTCAAGATCTACTGAACCAATTTGGATGATTCAAAGTGCATTGGATTCAGCTCAAAGTCTACTATACAGCTACAAAATTTCAAGGCCATTGGATCAACCATTACAGAGAAATCTCAGTCGAGGTGCTCACTGGTCTGTGACTGTAAGTCTCCTAAAAAATCGGGGGTGTACCTTATTTTGCTAAAGTGATTTCTCTGAGTATAGTTTATCATTTCCTTTCATTCCACTTGCAAATGGGAGATTACTAAGCTAATAGAATATCTTTAGAAGGAATTTTGCTAATTGTAACTACACTGGTCACACTGAGCATAACACTGAGCAGGTGTCACTACCAAAATAGCAAGTTTTTCAGGATTTTGAAGTCACAAATAGTCTGTCTTGATTTGATCATTACTTATAACATTTGCAAAGCACATATATGGTTTCTTGGTATCATTTGGAACCTCAAGGAGTCTACTAAGCATATTTGGAATCAAAGGAGGGCTGGTGTGAAGCAGGTCTAGCAGCACCAACTAATCTTCTGAGTGCATCCAACCATCACTTCCAACAGCAAGTGCATCCTTGGAGCACCATGTGCTCAATCTTTCTTGCTCTTCTTGTGTTGGTTGACTTTTGTTCCTGAAACTTGGCATAACTTCATCTCTAGCTATATAACCATATAAATTCCTTCCTTGAAGATAAGCTTCCATCCTTAATGACCAGGCTGATTAGTTACCTCTATCCAATTTGTCAATTGATGAAGGAAATCCATCTGGCATGTTGTCCAACCTTGCTCTGATACCACTGTGAAGAGATGGATTTGTTGTTGATGAAGATGAAGTGGTACTGCTACCAGCCAAATGGACTCTAGAGATATGTGGTGTGCCCTTTTAGCTTGCCAAAGGATGTATTAGACACCCTATGTACCTTGGAAGATCACTCTAAAAAATTTGAATTAAAAGAGATAAGTTTGAGTAGATTCAAGAGCCAAAAACTTGCTATTTATGTTCATACACCTATCCAAAGTTTTGAACAATTTCCTAGCCACAACAGCAATTAACTTAATTCCTTTTGGGGAACTCCTACTAGCTTAATAAGCTAACAATCAAGAGTTATTTCAACCAAAATGATGGACTACACAAGGAAAAAGAAGTTTAGCAAGTGATAGGATGACCCCGATTTTCCCGGGCTGCAACAATACACAGACGTGTGCATAGTAAAATAAAGATATCTCATGAGTAAAGAATCCAATGCTCATGAAAATTATTAGGCATATAATAGACAGTATGAAGCTTTAAGTTTGAAACAACTCTGACAAAGTGACTGTTCTGAGAGAGTGCTGAAGGAGAATAAGAAAATGAGGTGAAACAGTTGGCTTGTCATAGACTTGCTTCAATAGGTAGGCCTTCACACATGCATCTGTGAAAGGACATCATAACCATTGAAGAATGAAGTAATCTACTACATCAAAAGATGCTCGTTCAAACATATATATGATATATATAGGCCTTCTCCACATATGTTTCAGTAATTGGTAATTTCAAACTCTTGCAATTTATCATCATAATTTTCATAAAGGAGTGTCTTTGTAGTGTACCCATGTATCATACCAAAACTATGGAGCTCTCATAAAGCTGAATTGCTCTCTCAATTACACAAGTAATTGAAACTCCTTGTGTAGTTCATGTTAAAGCTTTTGAGCTTGTAATTGGGATATTTAGCTCCGTTTTTAGCAAATCTATGGATTTTGTTATACACCATAGAGGGGAATCACAATTTCAGTCTCATCATTTGTATGATTAAGTGTGGTATATTCATGTTTTGTCAATATTGGAAGATTGCTGGAATCTGTGTTGTAGATCCTGGACATATGGAACTTGGACGTGTGGTATTAGTAATGGGCCTACTAAATTTCCAACATTTGGTATCAGAGCTTTAGGGCTTTGGCATTAGATCATTCAGGCTCTCAGATTCACAGGTTTCCAGACTTCCAGGTTTACAACATATGATTTAAGAGCATCTTCTAACATTTGACATTTGGCATACACACTTAATCTAGATGAGTAAAGATTTGACAATTAGACAATCCAATCACATGTTTATTCATCAGTGTGGAGTATGAAGTTGATGATCTGTTAGCAACCGAATACTTTTGGAAAAGTATGAAAATACTTTACAGAAAGTATTGTTTGAAGACCAAGACTTGATGAAGAGAAGGCTACTTCAAATTCAAGGAAGAACAATGGTTTGGAGAAGATGAAGGAATCAGATCAAGATCAAATTAGAGGTATCAATTTCTACTATCAGACTATCATTTGCAGGTCATATCTTAGAAGAGCAATTATGAAGATATTTGAAGGATTCAAGGAGTGCCTTTATACACTTTCATTATTTGAAAGTTAAAGACTACATCGAAACAGGTATCTAGAGGTTTTTCTAGAGAGCTTTGAGAAATCTCTTTCATGGCAAGAAAGATCATCTAAGAAGACAAATGCAGTTTTGTTTTCAGCCAATCTTGTCTTGTAAGTTGGTTGGAAGGTTTTTATCTAGATACAAAATGTGATCTAGGTGTCTAGAGAGGTAACTCTAGAAAGGTAATTCATCATTGACACAAAAGGTTGGTGAATTCTGTCATATCATTCATTTGAAATAGAATTTTGATTCGGGAGATATGAGGAGATGATAAAACATGATTCTATGTTCACTTCCATTTGTATACCATATTTGTTTTGTCTCTTACTCTTAGCACTAGAGGAAGAGAAAAAGTTCATTTGAAGAAATCAAGAGTGCTTGCTACTTCAAGATGAAGAGAACAAAAGGTATGGAAGAAAAGTTTGAAGATGTTAACATCATCATCAGGAGGAAGAAAGATGCAGAAGAATAAAGTCCATCATTTCCAAAAGAAAAGTAAGGCTTCCTTTTCTCATATATTTTCCATATACTTTTCCTATTTTATCCTCTACATCCAAAGACAAATCTACGAGAACATCTTGTGTGAAGAAGAAGCAGTTTCTTGTTTTGCATTGTACTTGGTCATGGTTTAGTAGATTTGACAAAGAATTGCATTGAGAGAAAGAAAAGCAGCAGATTTTGACTCATATGTATGATTTATATATAAGTTGAAGATTTTGAGCAGGCAGCTTATACGTTGCCTCAAAGAATTCTTGGAGTGTCAATACAAAGCTACTTGGTATATGAAAAGTTGCAAAGAAGTATATTTCTTCTTTATCTAACTCTTGAGGTAAAAGAGTTTTTGTAGCAGATGTTGAAGACTTGGGTTGAGGTTTTGTGTCTGGAAAAGTTACCTCATATTCAATATTTTAAGAAAACTTTAGAAAATTCAGATTTTTGATGTACCAGTGAGTTGAAGAATCTACTTTCTATGACTGTATAGATTTTTGGATACATGCTTGTATTCAAAAAGGTGTTCCAATTCATATCCTATCACTTGATTAAGAAGTGGAGTTAGCTAGAAGAAAATCAAGCAGGTACTATCACATTTCACCCGGGTAGAATATGAAGATTTGAAGTATCAACTTGCAGCTTTTGGAGTTCTCAAGGTGAGAAGTTTGTCCATTTATGTTTCAAGTAGGAATTGCAGATTCTTGGGAAGGATTTATTTAAAGAAAAGTTTTACAACTTTGTGAGAAGCATGGACACTTGGAGACATTCAGGTAGCGAATCAAACATTCAATCATGAAGGTTTGATGAGAGCAGATTCTACACAGGTATTTTGTTGGAAAGATCATTGATCTTGGATGATCTTGTAGGATCTTGTATGATCTTGATAGATCTTATATGATCTTGGATGATCTTGAATGATCTTGAATGATCATGAAAGATCTTGAGTATTTATGAGTCAGTTGTCTATCCTTTGTTTGAGAAGGTTCTTAGCATTGGAGAAAGTAAGTTACAGATTCAGGTTCTATCAGATTTGTGTTGCAGAGATATAGAAGAAGATACTTGTTATGTTGCAGAAGGTTATGAATCCTAAAATGCTTTCAACAAGGTTTTTATGATAGATCAGCTAACCTTATTCTATAATTAGGGAAGCTGAGGAATGATAGGAAAAGCTATTGGCATGTGTACAGTGCTAATAAAAAGGATTTAGAGATTTTGTTTCCGATACAGGTATTGATCACTAAAGATCAGATTTATTAAAAGAAGGAAGACATTCCAGATTTCATAAAGTCTGATATATTTGAAGAATTCTGGATACTAGTGTTAAATCATCCAGGGGGTGATGAAACATGAAGACTTATTTTCAACCATATGTGAAAGAATGCAGAGTCATACCTATAGGTATTCCTATTTCAGGTATTCCTATATTTCCTTTGTCAGCTTCTCTTTATGTTCCATCTTTGAAAGAAGAAGAACGAAGGAGAATGTCTGGAGAAAGTTCCTGTTAGGATGTTCCTGTTCAGGAGAAGGTTCCAAAATTCTATTGAAGAGAAGCTTGATATTTCAGAGAGGTATGTTTAAGAAGTGCACACATATATGTTTATACCAAATTCTAAAGGAAAGAGGTATGAAGGATTGAACAAGGATGAAGACATGATAGATTTTTTGATGAGACTCATAGGTTGAGTTGAGTTGGGTTGAGTACAACTAGAGATGAACTAGCAGTGTTCATAATACACTAAGTTGTGAGTTGTCAGTCACAGGTTCCAGGATTTAGTTCTAAATTTTGTTTAGTGTATTTACATGACACAACAGAAGTACGTTGAGAAAGCTTTTGTAAGGTAAATGAAAATATGTAGATCCTAGTGTATGTTTTCAGGTTTGAGAAAACATGAGATAATAGGTTCAGAGTCAGTACATGCTACATTTATTGTCAAGCAGTGATTGCTTGATGTGTACACTATTGGATATCTAGTTTGCATATTTTCTTGGGTATTATGGTTCATATTCAGCAAGTTTAGGTATTTTGAAGGAAGTCAAATTCAGTTTTGAGAAGACTTTTGAAGAAAAAGTTTGAAGGTCAAATTTGAGGAGTACAAGTTTGAAGATTATGTAGTTTGCAGATCCAGTTCAGTTTGTTCCATTGTGACATTGAAGGGGGGATTGTTGGAAAACAATGTCCCAATAGTTCTTTTTTGCTCAGAGTGTACAGGATGTATAGAGCTTAGTCTTACTTCCCCTACAAGAACAGCAGCGCGGGTGACATGGCTAAGATGATGTCCTCCTATCGAACTCACCACGGTTCAAATCCTGGTGCCAACATGCAGATCGTATAGACGTTTTTAACAAAGCAAAATTATTTTTGAAAAGCACACTGACGGACGGATCGCGATTAAATTTGATAATAGGTTTTTCTTAGCGATCGTATTCATTCGTGCTTTATTTTATGATTTTGGGAGTGCTTTATTTCAAGGAAGCTATATTATATAAGAAGAGTCTTGGGCTCATTGTATGTATCCTTCACCTAGTTCAACACCAAGCTTTGGAGCTTTGGTACCTCAATAGAGGTGGTGCTTCTAGCACATGGGGCAGCCATGTTGCACTCTTGGAGCATGTTGAGGAGCGGCTATGGATTTCTTCTTGGAGAAGAAGAGTGTGCTCACACTCTTGCTTATGGAGAGGACTTACCTATCAGCATCTTGGTGGTGTGGATAAACCATCCACATGATGTATTTGAAGATTGTCTTCTACATGAAGATTTTGGTGTACTTCAAAGACATTGGATGGAGGTTAACATAAGATTTGCATCTTATGTTAAGATTTCAGGTACATATTCTCTTTATGCACACAAGTACTACTTGGAGTTTATGGAGGCAGTGACATCCATATCAGGAGGATTCCTATTCGACATAGGTACAAGAGAATCAGTACATGTATGTTTTATGCATATTTGGATGAGGTGTTCGAGAAGGTATGGTCATATGAGTTTGAGGATTTTTGGCAGCAAACTTGTTAGCATTCTGTGCTACTTTTGTAAGTATGTGATCTTTTCACACATGTGTCTAACTTAGGGTCTTCCATATCCTAAGGTTAGATGAGGGTTTGTTGATTATCAGTTTTGGACTGATCCTTCCTCATTCTGTCACTCATATTCAATCTTCTACAACCTATTATGTCACACATCTCATATATATTCAGATTTTTGTCCATACATCTGAATATGTTTATTACATTTGTACATTCACTCATCCATAGAGTGGTTGAGAGTTTTGCTCCCACATTGTACATTGAACATTGGTATATATGATAGTGTGAGTAAGCCTTGGCTTACGTAACACTTTGAACATGTTGTCTAATCTCTCTCTATCTTTGTCTCATCATTTGTATGATTAAGTTTGGTATGTTCATGTTTTTTCAATATTGGAAGATTGCTGGAATTTGTGTTGTAGATCCTAGACATATGGAACTTGGACCTCTGGTATTAGTAATGGGCCTACTAAATTTCCAACATTTGGTATCAGAGCTTTAGGGCTTTGTCATCAGTTCATTCAGGCTCTCCGATTCACAGGTTTCCAGACTTCTAGGTTTACAACATATGATTTAAGAGCATCTTCTAACATTTGACATTTGACATACACACTTAATCTAGATGAGTAAAGATTTGACAATTAGACAATTCAGTCACATGTTTATTCATCAGTGTGGAGTATGAAGTTGATGATTTGTTAACAGCCGAATACTTTTGGAAAGTATGAAAATACTTTACAGAAAGTATTGTTTGAAGACCGAGACTTGATGAAGAGAAGGCTACTTCAAATTCAAGGAAGAACAATGGTTTGGAGAAGATGAAGGAATTAGATCAACATCAAATCAGAGGTATCAGTTTCTACTATCAGATTATCATTTGTAGGCTATATCTTAGAAGAGCAATTATGAAGAGATTTGAAGGATTCAAGGAGTGCCTTTATAAACTTTCATTATTTGAAAGTTAACGACTACATCAAAACAGGTATCTAAAGGTTTTTCTAGAGAGTTTGAGAAATCTCTTTCATGGAAGGAAAGCTCATCTAAGAAGACAAATGCAATTATGTTTTCAGCCAATCTTGTCTTGTAAGTTGGTTGGAAGGTTTTTATCTAGATACAAAATGTGATCTAGGTATCTAGAGAGGTAACTCTAGAAAGGTAATTCATCATTCAGACAAAAGATTGGTGAATTCAATCATATCAGTCATTTGAAACAGAACTTTGATTCAGGAGATATGAGGAGATGATAAAACATGATTCTATGTTCACTTCCATTTGTATACCATATTTTTTTTGTCTCTTACTCTTAGCACTAGAGGAAGAGAAAAAGTTCATTTGAAGAAATCAAGAGTGCTTGCTACTTCAAGATGAAGAGAACAAAAGGTATGGAAGAAAAGTTTGAAGATGTTAACATCATCCTCAGGAGGAAGAAAGATGCAGAAGAAGAAAGTCCATCATTTCCAAGAAATTAAGGCTTCCTTTTCTCATATATTTTCCATATACTTTTCCTATTTTATCCTCTACATCCAAAGACAAATCTACGAGAACATCTTGTGTGAAGAAGAAGTAGTTTCTTGTTTTGCATTATACTTGGTCATGGTTTAGTGGATTTGACAAAGAATTGCGTTGAGAGAAAGAAAAGCAGCAGATTTTGAAGACAATTTGTATGTTTTGACTCATATGTATGAGTTATATATAAGTTGAAGATTTTGAGGAGGCAGCTTATATGTTCGCTTAAAGAATTCTTGGAGTGTCAATACAGAGCTACTTGGTATATGACAAGTTGCAAAGAAGTATATTTCTTCTTTATTTAACTCTTGAGGTAAAAGAGTTTTTGTAGCAGATGTTGAAGACTTGGGTTGAGGTTTTGTGTTTGGAAAAGTTACCTCATATTCAATATTTTCAAAAAACTTTAGAAAATTCAGATTTTTGATGTACCAGTCAATTGAAGAATCTACTTTCTATGATTGTCTAGATTTTTGGATACATGGTTGTATTCAAAAAGGTGTTCCAATTCAGATCCTATCACTTGATTAAGAAGTGGAGTTAGCCAGAAGAAAATCAAGCAGGTACTATCACATTTCACCTGGGTAGAATATGAAGATTTGAAGTATCAACTTGCAGCTTTTGGAGTTCTCAAGGTGAGAAGTTTGTCCACTTATGTTTCAAGTAGGAATTGGCAAATCAAACATTCAGTCATGAAGGTTTGATGAGAGCAGATTCTACACAGGTATTTTGTTGGAGAGATCATTGATCTTGGACGATCTTGATAGATCTTATATGATCTTGGATGATCTTGAATGATCTTGAATGATCTTGAATGATCATGAAAGATCTTGAGTATTTATGAGTCAGTTGTCTATCCTTTGTTTGAGAAGGTTCTTAGCATTGGAGAAAGTAAGTCAAAGATTCAGGTTCTATCAGATTTGTGTTACAGAGATATAGAAGAAGATACTTGTTATGTTGCAGAAGGTTATGAATCCTAAAATGCTTTCAGCAAGGTTTTTATGATAGATCAGCTAACCTTCTTCTATAATTAGGGAAGCTGAGGAATGACATGAAAAGTTATTGGCATGTGTACAGTGCTAATAATAAGGATTTAGAGATTCTGTTTCATGAAACTTTGTGAATATCTTCCTCTTAGAACAGCTTGCAAGTTATCTTAAGCCTTCATTTAGTCAAACAATTGCATGTCAAGATGAAAACGAAGACATGTTTCTTTAGAAGATACATAGTTTGTAATGAAGAAGCATGAAATTCTTAAGGTACAAATAGGAAAGAAAACATGCACTTTTGAGGAACATGAGAACTCCCAAAAATAAAGAAGGAATTTGTAAAGAGGTTAGGAGAGATGGTCGTTGAGCTACCTCTAGAAGATGTTTTAGTAAATATCAAGACTAGAATCCTTGCTGGTACATCTTCTAGATACTTTCAAGGCCCACACAAGCATAAGAATGCTCAAATAGTCCAATGATGGGAGGGGCATAGCAATGACTCTCTAATTGTGAATGAAGCCATATGTTTTACAATTTTCGAGGATGAAAACTCTTCAAAGGGCAGAATAAAGTACCAAAACTTGTCAAAGAATTGGTAAGATTAATTCCATAAATAGAAACTTGGGATGTAGATGATGGGGTAAAAGAACTCTTTTAGATGTTGAGCAAGGAGGAAAATGCTGAGAAAGATATTCCATGCCATGTTGAAGTCAATGAAAACTAGAATCTCATAAAGATCACAAAAGATTTTGAAAAGATGGGTTGCAACCTTCAAGTGGATAGATCATGCTATAATAAATTAAGCCTATGATCTAAGGGTCTGATCGGTTCAGATAGATAGGAAATCATACACCTTTTGTTCTCGTGTGTATGGCCAACGATCTCGAGACTAGACTTAAGCATAAGTTCATGTGCTTTCTTAAACAAGTGATCCACTTATTAGTGGTCAAGTCTCAAGGTTGTGAAGGACGAGGTCTTGGGTTCAACCCCCATGGGGAACATGGGAAGAGATTTTTGCCCAAAGAGCTCCAGAGCCTTCTAACTCAAGTTAACATGAATTAACTTGAGTCCAGTGAGACTTAACTCGAGTGACGAGTACACCTACCACTAGTGGACTCTAGTGGAAGGCACTAAAGCAGTGGTTGAGAGCACTCCAACCACTACTAGACTCTAGTGGAAGATATTAAAGGAGTGGAGGAGATTGCACACATACTTGTGGACTCTCGTTACATTTTTGGTCCTCGTTGATTTGAGTAGCTATATATACATGCATAAGGTTGGGAGGAGAGATCTCTCTAACATGTGGTGATTGTAATCTTCATTCTCTTGCATTGGTATTAGAGCCCTTGCCTAGCTTCCATGGAGACCTTGGTGGGTTCATGCGAATTTTCTTCAATGTTGAGCATCTATGGAATTCTTCTTGAAGAGAATCCTTTTCTCATCGTCTTCTCCATGCCGACATTCTTCTTCTTCTCTCTCTCTCTCTATTCAAATTTTGACAGGAGAAGATGGGGCATTCTTTTCTCTCTCCATTCCAATTGCGGCAACAAAAAAAAATGACTCGCTTCTATAAATAAGGGGGTGTTAGGCCGCCGGATTGGCACAATGTAATTTTATATTTTCATATACCGCATGCACCGAAAGGGCGTAGGGAAGCGATGTAACCTTTTTACCCATTAATAAAGAGACATTACGGTGTTCTCCGGCAGTAGAGGAGACGGGGATCACCAGACTCTCTGTCTGGGTGATTGCAACTATGTTGGAGACGTCGTGGTGCAGAGTTTGCATATATTTGGAATACTGTTAAGTCTGTTCTTGTTGCATTGCCGTAATTTATTACTAACACAGTAACATTGTTTTAACATCAATAAGTTTAAACGACTGCGTGGCTGATAATTTGCACGATAACCTACTATGTGAGGATAACCGTAATCAAAGAATTGCAACTGTGTAACAGAAGTTAATGCCTGGACGTATAATTACTGTTTGGTTAATTGGTTAATTGGGAAAATTAAGTAAAGGGCCTCTGCATTGTCAGACCCCTACCATCCCCAAGAACCCAGAAGAGATTAAAAGTGACTTGACCGAAGTCCTTTTAACACTGGTGCGGTCTGTGGGAAGATGGCACTAGATTGAGAATAATCAGTAAAGGTAGAGCAGTACGTAAGGCAAGCGGTGCAGAAGTGATATATGCCGGTTACTCGGTCCGGTGAGTCCTATCCAAAGTATAGGAGAGACTAGCATCCCTGGGCAGTTCCAAATCTATTAGGGACACCCCCAGGAGGTAGAAGTACATGTCATTTAAGCCCAGTGGTAGAAGGATCGGAGCCAGTTAGCAGTGATTCCGATGCCAATTCGGTGACACATGATGAGATTTCGGTGGATTACGGTGGATTCCGGTGTGATTCTAGTACGTTCTAAAGAAGGTATAGTGACTTCTGGGTGCACAGAGACGTAGTGTGGAGTTAGTCCAATGCTATTTGGTCAGAATTCGACTACTTTCAGTGATAAAGTTGCGTTAGCGAGTGCGACCATTGCCGGTGAAAAGATAACCTGGGGTGGTGCAAGTTCAATAAGTTCCGGTGGGAGTTTGGTACCATTTAGTGGGAATTTGAAGTTTTTCGATGACAGTGCAGTACTACCGGGTGGACCCTTATTACGTTCACCACTGTTTGGGGCAAGCCTCTCTAGTTTCGATACCAAAGCTAAGGACAGGTTATTTGATTTGGAGATAAGTAAGAGATTCAACACCATTTTCGAGCCGGAAGGTGAGCAGTTTGACAATACAGATTCTGAAGGACAAGAGACACCTCCTCAATAGACAGATAACAACAACACTACTCACAATAGCACTATGAGCGGTTCACAGTCTCAGCAGCAAACACCCCCACAGCCGCAACTGCAGTTCCAACAATAGCAACAACAGCAGCCGCAACCAATTATAACAGTTCGAGCGGTTCCAACAGGAGTGACTTACACAAAGTTCGGCGGATTTCCGGGGGATGATCCTGATGCACATGTCCGCACATTTGAGATAAGCTATGCACTGTTGAATCATCCACTAGATCCGGCATACAAGGCCATTGTATTTCAGGCCACTTCAGTTAATGAAGCAACCAGGTAGTTGATTGAGTATGATATTAATCATTTCGCTAACTATGATGATGTGAGAGAAGCGTTTTTACAGAGGTTCTAGTTGAAGAAAAATCCAGCCAAAAGCTTTGATTATTTGCAAAACAATCGGCAGAAGCCGCATCAGAGTGTTCAAGAATACGCAACACTGTTTAGAACCCACTTAAGGCAACTGCCTCCAGCACATGCTAATCTACCAGACGATGTTATCACCTAATGGTTCATTAACGGACTGAATTCACAGTTGAGACAAATCATGATCATTTGCTGTGTGGGCGGAATGGCGTTGGACGTAGTAATTGTGATGGCCTTACAACTGGAGCACAAAGTTGGAGGATTTACAGATGAATTGGAATGGCTGAAAGCAAGTAAGAACGCAGCTGATGATCTGACCAAACAGGTGTATTGTACCAAGTGTAAAAATCCAGGGCACATCAGTTCTACATGTGCCCTCAACCAGATGTAGTGTGCCATTTGCAACACAACAGGACACTCAACGGAGACTTGCACATATAATGCAAAGGTGCAGGGTAGAGAAGCTGTAAATGCCATCATACAAGAACCAGGTCAGCCAGCAACCCATTACGTGCCACCACAGATGCGAACCAATCAGTCACAAGGATATAGGAATTACCGGGGTCAGCGGAACACCAATTTTAGTTCAAATCAATGGCAAGTGGGTACATCAGCGGAAGGTACCTCTCTTCCACCCCCTCGATGACATTTTTGCGGCGAGATTGGCCGCATCCGTAGATTCTGCAAGGAAGCAGCAAAGTACGACAAAAGGAAGAAGGAGCGACAAAATCCAATGACCAATATGGTTTATATGTCACCAGTCAAGTCACAAGCAGCTGTCGTGCATACAAGATCGGGTAAGGAGTTGCAACCAGCAGCTGAAGTGTTTGAGCCTGTTATTCATGAGCAGCAGCGAATGTTTGCAAAGGCTAGTCACTGGACAGCTAAGGAGCGGACTGTGTTTCCTGATCCAATTCCGGTAACACAGGTCCCCCTGCCGCATGCAAGATTGAATGAACAAAATTCGGCCACAACAACATTAGAATCATCATCAGAATCAGTGAGAAGTACGACCCAAACAGATTAGGTATGGGATATCCTATCTAAGGCTTCAATCACACTCCCTTTGGGATAGTTGCTTGCCTTAGTGCCAGGAGTCAAGCAGCAATTTCAACAGCAGGTTAGCCTCGGGTCTTCATGTACTCCGGCGATCGCAACCATACAACCGGAAATCAATTCTACGGTGGATCACTCAGTTCCATTGATCACAGTATGGCATAAAAACTAGAAGATTACCCAAGTGTTAATTGATGGCGGTTCGAGTGTATATCGCAACAGTAGCGCTCTGCAAGAAATTGGGTTGGACCCAAATTGAAGCGGTACAATTTTTTGTACGAATGGTAGACCAATCCTGAGTCCATCCGGTGGGATTAGTACGTAATATTCGGATTACCTTGCAGGGCACCACATTTAAAATGAATTTTGTAGTCCTAGAATTACCAGAATCTAGCCTCGACGACAACTTACTTTTCGGTCGCCCATGGCTCAAGCAAGCCAAAGTTGTAGAGGATTGGTCAGCCCAAGAGTTAATTTTCAAAGACCATCACTAGAAATATGTAGTTAAATTGGATGCTATGCAACCATGTGATCCTCATGCACGACCATACGTAGCGGAGCTGGTCCATATGTTGGATGGATTATCTGATGATGAGGAAGAAGCGTTCTTGAAGACCAATAAGGGTCTGATCTCATTAGGTACTGTCGATCTCTAGTCGGTAGCAGACCAGTGGAGTCCAGTAGCTTGTACGGTCGTACCAGTGACCGGAGATGCAGAAGAAGATGATAGGGTAGTTATGGATGAATTCACCTTGTATCAACTCTTGCAATCAGCTGATGATTTGGTAAAACCTCGATAATTTTATGTACCGGAAGATCAATTAGTAACATATAATTTGGGTGACACGGTCAACCCACGACCAGTTAAGATTAAGGAAGGATTATCAGAGACATTCCAAGATGATTTGGTACAACTCTTGCATGAATTCTCCGATGTTTTTGCTTGGGATTATAGAGACATGCAAGGTCTTGACCCGCGGATTTATCAACATCGAGTAGTGCTCAAACTGGATGCGAGGCCAATCAAACAACTAAGCTACAGAATGAACCCCAATTATGCAGCACAGGTCAAAGCAAAACTTGATCGTTTATTGAAGGTGGGATTCATTGTGCCAATTGAGCATGCTGAGTGGATATCTCCAATAGTGATCGTCCCGAAGAAAAATAAACAGTTGCGTATCTGTGTTGATTACCGGAAACTGAATGCTGCCACTGTACCGGATCCATTCCCTCTCCCCTTTCTAGACACAATGCTTGATAGGGTAGCAGGGCATGAAATGTATTCGTTTTTGGATGGCTACAGTGGATATAATCAAGTGAGAATGGCCGAACAGGACATACCGAAGATAGCTTTTATCACGAACTGGGGTGTTTATGCTTGCACTGTAATGTGGTTCGGTTTAAGGAATGCCCCGAGTACCTTTCAAAGATGCATGCAGTAATTCTTTTCACCCTACTTAACTACATTTATGCAAGTATATTTGGATGATTTTTCCTTATTTGGCAAGACTTCGGTGCACCTGTATCATTTACGGTGTTGTTTTGCAAAATGCCAAGAGTATCGGTTATGCTTGAATCTGACTAAATATGTTTTCCCGGTCTCTTGTGGTAAACTACTTGGACATATTATCTCTGAACAAGGAATACAAGTCGATCCGGATAAAGTTGCAGCCGTGTTGGAGGCACCAGTCCCCACGACACCGAAAGAAGTTATGCGCTTTCTAGGCCAAATCCGGTGGCATGGCAGACATTTACGGTGGTTAGCTCATTTAGCAACACCACTTAATCGGCTTATGACTAGTGCTCCACAGCAGTATGATTGGACACCGGAGTGCCAAAATGCATTTGATCGTTTAAAGGTTTTATTGATGCAGGCTCCAATTTTGCAACCACCTGATTGGGAACGACTGTTCCATGTCTTCGTGGACGCATCAGATATTGCGATCGGTAGTGTCCTCATGCAACAAATTGACAAATGGTTTGGCCCTGTATATTATGCAAGTCGCCGATTAGCCCCTGCCGAAAGAAACTATTCAGTGACCGAAAGAGAATGTCTCGGGTTAGTGTACTCTGTTAAAAAGTTCCGACATTATTTGTTGTGCCAAAAATTCACCTTCCACGTGGACCATGCCGCACTTGTGTACTAACCTGTTTTACCTCTGGAACCCTTTCAGAAGTGGGGTCTAGATTTTATTGGCCCAATAACACCACCAGCGACCCTCATCAACAATCGATACATACCGACTTGTACAGATTATGCCACTAGATGGGTGGAAGCTTGGGCTTTACGGTCTGCCACAACTGTTTCGGTGGCCAAATGTTTAATGAAGGATGTCTCCCCGTGTTATGGATTACCTCTGGAGCTCGTGATGGACCAAGGAACGCATTTTGCAAACAACTTAATGCAAGTACTGACTTAGACTTTTCAAATTGTACATAAATTCAGCTCACCGTACTATCCACGTGCTAATGGTCTGGCTGAAAGCACCAATAAGACTCTGTTGAATATGCTCCGCAAATTGCTTTTGAAATGTCCGGAACGTTGGGACCAATTACTACCTGCAGTTTTGTGAGCTTACCGAACTCTTCAAGAAGTTCAGCTTCGTCAAGCTCGTACTCATGACCGTTTTCGAAAAACCCCTGCCTTTAAAATTGATCAACTGGTGTTATTCTATAATGCTAAAGCAAACAAAACTGCTGAGAAATTTAAATTACGGTGGCTCGGTCCATACCAGATTGCTGAACAAGTGGGCCCAACAACTTTTTGATTGGCGACCTTAACAAGTGTTCTTTTGCCAAAAGTGATTAATGGTTCTAAGCTTCGGCCATATCACCAACCGGACGATAACTGATGACGTGTACCTCGTCTCGTTCGTGTGTCACTTATTTTATTTTTATCCCCGTATTTCGGTTGACCACAGACCGTAATCTCCTCGTATTGATATCTAAATATGATTAATCGCCGCCCTGTGTTATTGTTTCTGCTCATGCATGCATGCCGTAATTATGATGGATATCTTTCCAATACCGTGCGATGATTAGGGTTTTCAACCGCCTAATGTTGCCTGTGTGACTACTTAATCTTGTTTCTTTTCTTGTTAATCGCTATTGTGTTTGTGTGCTTGTGCGTTATTTGTTTTCTATGTTCTTGTGATTACTCGTGCGCGCCATGGATGCTCTCGCGAATGTCGCCACCTTCCGTGCAGGACTCACTCCTGAAGTGAGTGAGTATTTGCGCACTCGTGGTCTTCTGGCCTTCGCTGAATTGCCTTGGCATTCAGTGGAGTGTCAACCATTCTATGTGTAGATCATTTCTGCCATCGCCTCTACACCTGCTATAGAGCAGTGTTGGCCCATAGCCTGTTTACCATCACGAGTTGTTATTACTTTAGCTTCGTTTGCCGATGCCTTCCGACTTCCTCGGGAAGGATTGGAGAATGGTCCACTGCTTCCCGTAGCCACCATGAAAGAGTTGTTTCCCCAGCACTCATCTAATGAGTATGCCATTCTGTGTAGACCTGAACCGGAGCATACAGCTCTGCAATTTTTAGTCGCTATTTTGAATTTACAAAAATGCACCTATGGTATCTCTCGCCCCTTCTATTCGATGATAGACATTGCGTCCCGTGAAACGGTCAATTTCACATCCTTCTACTTCCGATGCATTCACCGTGAATGTGTTGCGGTTATCAAACAAGTCACTAAGGGTGACCTTCCACGTTCTCGTCTACCCCATATCCTCACTTTTCTCTTTCCAACAATCCAAGCCGCGCAACCCCCTCCAAACGCTCCCTTCTTGTTGCATGAAGAATCTACTGATATGCTCGAGGATGAGGAAGATGATGATGCTAGCCTGTTGCAACTTTTTTGCCGAAAACAAAGATGTGTGAGCCCCTCTGGTAGTCAGGTGCAAGGATCAACTGTTGGCCATGAAGATGAAGTCTTCCACGACACTGCTACATCCATTCATGTCGATTCTTCCATTCCTTCTTCTCCAATTAAGCAACAGGAACAAGGTGCCCACATAGCAGACTCTGAAGAAGTTTCTTCTTGGGAGTACTATCATCAGCAAGATGAGGAAACTGTGAAGGCGATTGTAACCAAAATCCTCACCGAAGTAATTGCCAATGTGGAGGTCGTGCTCGATAAAACGGATGCGACAAATCAGCATACAACCGGAATAGTGCTGGTGCCAAGCCCTCTTATCCCCCTTCCTCCTCCCATGAACCCCGTTGAGCCTGCTGTGATTGAAGTTCCTACTGCTCCATCATCTTCTCCCGATTACTCTCCACCACCTTCCCCTCACCTATTATCAGCCTCGTCATCCCAGCCACTTCCTGCTTTTCGGCCTTCGCAAGTTCTTTTCAGCGAGTTAGAATCTATGGGTCGTCTTCTCATTCAATTCTCACAGCAATTACCCCATCAGATGAAGATGGCAACAGAAAATATTTGGCAAGAATTGCAAGCTAAAGTGGATTTATTAGAAGCAGATATTGCTCCTTTACAGGAAGAAGCTCATGCAGTCAAAGCACAGAATCATGCTCTGCAAGAGCAGTTGCAGCAGTACCAAGCGCAATTAGCAGAACATGAATTACTGATTGCTCAACGAGATGCAGCATTGGCTGAGTTAAAAGCCAAGGATGTTCTTTTAACTACTTGTGATGAGGAGATCAAGCAGTTAAATCAGTTGATACAGGATAAGGAAGATGCTCGTATTGCTCTTGGTAACCTTTTAGAAGAAACTCGTGCCTAGCTTGATGAGGTCATGCAAAAAGGACAAGAAATGACTCCTTTGGCTAAGCAGACTACTGCAGAATTACAGGCCGCATCTGCCAATCTTTTTCAAGCGAATTTTGCCTTAAAAGCACAGACGAGTCTGTCAATTCAACTTAAAAAAGAATTAGCAGGAATCATGAGAGAAAGAGATGCATACTATAAAACCATCCAATATAAAGCTCAGGAACTGGAACGCAGAGAAAAGCAATTGGGATTTCAAGCAAAAAGATTATCACGGATTGATGCTCAGATTGCGGATACGAAGCAGCAGAGAGATGCTGCCTTAGCTAATGAATTTTACTTACAAGAAGCATTTTTGCAGACACAGGCAGATCTTTTGATGAGTCAAGTCATTGCGACGAGTTCAGTATGAACTGACGCACAGTTGGTGGAGCCGGAAACCTTAAAGGTGATGCTGGATTCATTAAAATAGAAAATCACTAGAACCTTTAAATTAGCCCGAACTATGTATATACAAGGCATTGTAGATGAGCCTTAATGTTATTTTCTTTGCAGGTTCGAGTCCATCGTGCGTGCCAGTGTTAGGCCGCCGGATTGGCACAATGTAATTTTATATTTCCATATACTGCACGCACCGAAAGTGCATAGCGAAGCGATGTAACCTTCTTACCCAATTAATGAAGAGACATTACGGTGTTCTCTGGCGGTAGAGGAGACGGGGATCGCTAGAGTATCTGTCTGGGCGATTGCAACTACGCTGGAGACATCGTGGTGCAGAGTTTGCATATATTTGGAATACTGTTAAGTCTGTTCTTGTTGAATTGCCGTAATTTATTACTAACACAATAACATTGTTTTAACATCAATAATTTTAAACGACTGTGTGGCTGATAATTTGCACAATAACCTAGTGTGTGAGGATAACCGTAATCAAAGAATTGCAACTGTGTAACAGAAGTTAATGCATGGACGTATAATTACTGTTTGGTTAATTGGTTAATTGAGAAAATTAAGTAAAGGGCTTCTGCATTGTCAGACCCCTACCATCCCCAAGAACCCGGAAGAGATTAAAAGTGACTTGACCGAAGTCCTTTTGCGGGTGGTAGCGAATCTATCTATACCGACTGGTAGTGAATCGTGATATCTATGCATCATAGAATTATCTTGTCTTTATTAATATCTTTCTCTTCGAATTCAGGTCGCAAGAGCACTATTAAACAGTGATCGTCTTAAGTTTGCTCATTTTTGTGTTCATCAAGCAGCCAAGTGGGCTCGAAAGCAGGTTACTAAGGATAGGATCTTTCATCCTATCCACAAAACCAACACACCAGTATTATTCTACACTTGGAATATTATGAAGTTGTACACCAGTATTATTCTACACTTGGAGAAGCAAAGTGGTTTACCATCTCGGCCGTATGCATGAACTGATATTTGGCCCCTCGCCTGTCTGATGAAGATGGGCTACTATTCCGCTAAGCTATAATCTGAAACCAAGGAGCAAAATAATAGATTTCTTCAAATTGTAGAGGGTCATCATTATTCATGTGACCTCATGGAAATGAAGGATTCATGTAGATCACGAAGGCATTTAGCCTTTTCGTTTTCATCTTCCACCCGAACAAAATAGTAGTATGTTACAGTGAAGCAAGAGAAAAGTCTGTTCTATTCCTTTCACATGTGGAGCTATCGTGAATCAAATCTAGATGACCATCACGAGAGACCTCCATGGTAACCATTCGCATGTAGAAGCTTGAGTTACGAGTGTTTCCTTGTGCGTCCATTTTGACAAGATGATGCAATAAGCGAGAGGTATCGATGTTGCCACCTTAGCTTGAGAACAATTCATTTATCCAGTATTATGGAGATTGAAGCTAATGAGGATGAAGATTGCCTCTTCTCATGGTGTTTCACTGTTCCCTTAACAACATATGTCCCATTGTAGGAATAGTGACTCCATGAAGCTTCAATAGGAAAAGGAAACCTATTCAAATTGTCAATCCAAGAACAAGTTAAGCCAATTGTTGCTTAAAGACTAATGCAATAAACCACAAATCAATCATTCACGAACGATATAAATCAATCCTGAGATGAGATCTATTGAGAAAAGTAGAGTTGATAAAAATATGATTTTCTAGAAACACCACTTTCTGTAAAGTTATTGCTAGAAATGTCAAATGGTCATAACTCGATGAATATAGCACCAAATTGATTGATTCAAGTGCCTACTCCATGCCATTGTTCATGGAAAATCAAAATATGATATTAAAAACTACTTATCTTGAGTAAAAGTATTGACACAGTCGCTTCAAAATAGATGAATTTCTTCAAACCAAGATAAGATATTATCACACAAAATAGATGAATTTCTTCAAACCAAGATAAGATATTATCACAGATCATTAAACTCAATATAGATCTCACACACAAATCTCAAATCAATCTACAATTGAATGATCAAACAAAACAACACATTGCAAAACACACAAGACATATCACAAAGACACCACAATGAAGAAGAAGATAGGGAGCTAAAGATAGAGCTCTATTCTCAGGAAGGAAAAATTACAAATGACCAAGAAGTCCCTTATTCTGCTTTTTAGTTGACTTATATACTAGTTCCAAAAGAGACTATTTTCTCAATTCTAATTTCCTAGATCTCTAACTGTAGTTCTCCAAATGACTTGCTAGCTTTGTACATAGCTCTAGCATAACTCGAGGAACTCTCTCCCTAAGTTTTACAAAAGTTAGAGCTTTCTAACACTATTCTTTGGCTATTTACAAGAGAAAAGTATCTATTTGAGATTCTTCCTTCATCACATGGACAATGGAAGGATGTAGCACAAATTGGAGATAAGTATTTTCCAACTAATGATTGTTTTTAACTCATGTTTAATCTTGTTTTCATTACATTGCACTTCACCTTAAGAAAGAGTTGAAGTAGGGAAAATAATTTCATAGATTAAGTTTAAATCTGGTCCAAGGTGATGAAACTAGCTTATCATTTCAAGCATAAGAAGCACTTGTTGCATAACATGGAAACATGATTTTATGCACGGAATGAATGATTGTTTGTGCATTTTTCCTTCCAAAAGAATGTTTTTATGCAATGCACAAGCTTCCTTCTTGTTTAAAAAGATATTTGATGCACTCATGCTTGTGCACTTGCCTATTGATATATTTTAAAGGAAGCCAACTTCTTATGTTTGTGCATGGATGAATGATATGCATGCATTGCAAGCTCAAGAATTGCTTGATTTATTTTAGGGCATGAAAAGAAAAAACATGCATGCCATGACAACACATGATTTTTTGCTAAGTAGACGAGCAAATGTACTTCCCCGATATTTACCTTACTTTTTCAAGCTCAAGCTAGACATTAGGAAAGAAGGAAAGCTAATATGTTGCAACATTGTACTAGGTACCTTGCTACTCAAGTAACTAGTCCATCTTTTGAAAGTTGATACTTAGGTATCACATATTTAATGATGAGTTACATTAAGTATGCCTGATGTCTTGCTTAGTAAAAGTAGGCGTCATCAAGAAAAATGACTACTTGTAAACTTCTAAACCTTATGATGACTCTAAGTCTAGGAGATACTCCTAAAGTCAAGTCTAGAAAGATAATTTACACTTACCTGTGTAATTTCTCATACATCCAAGTAGGATGATAACTTAAGAAAAGTTTTTATAATTTCATGAGCACATTTAAGTGAACACTTTCACTTAATTCTATCTCAAGGAACTTAACATAAATTGAACTTTCAAAGTTCAATAGATAGTTCTTATGTAGTTGCATCCGTAGTAAGGTTGCAAAGTGTCAAGAAAACTATGGAATTTTAGCACTTGATTCCATCGTAAGGACTGATCGAAATCAAAGATTTAACTATAGTTTCAATTAAACTTTGATGTTCAATAGATGGATGTTAGATTCCATGATTGCATCTCTAGCACCAATGCAACTTGCTAAGAAAATATGGAAACTTTGACCAAAATCTTCCTTTTGAAGGATTGGACAATTACTTTTTGGTTTCATTTAAGCCAATTGTGACTTAAGAGGAAACCATAGACAAGTGATCTTTAGGAATTGGGATACTTCTTAAAGATAAGCTACTAAATGAAATAGTCTAGTCTTCTATTTCATGAATCGCGCACTGTTCCTATCATATTAAATGTGAAGTTTTTCTTTTGGAAATCCTAAGAAAATGATCTTCATTGATCCATGAATTTTTCTCAAAACAAGCCATAAAGTTCATAAATATTTTAGGAAAAGTACTTGCAAATGTGCTTTTGAAAAATATTCTAAAGATAGAATGTATCACATGCTGAGAGCTTTGATTTCTTTTCAAGTTTTTTCTAGAAAAAAGAATAGAATTGTTAAGCCTAACTGATACTTACAAAAAGAAGACGATGATGTGTTCATAGTAACATTATTGTCCATTGGTTCAAACATCATGATATGATTGTACTTTTAACTATACAATCACAATGGATTGTCACAATATGTTTTAAGTACTCTAATAACATCTAAAGATTGATCAATGATAATAATTTTTATTTCAAACTCAAGAATAGGAATACATATCACATAAATGAATGTTTAAGTCAAACTTTCATGAGGGAATGGGAAAACCATATCCTTAAGATGATATTTATCCTTTCGTTTGATAATTAGGAAATGAACACATTGAAGCAATACAACTTTTGAATATTGTTTGAAAGTCTAGAATTCCTTTCATATATCGTTCTAGTAGTGCAAAAGATTCCAAGATGAATCACTTGCTCATCTTGTTGATTCCTTAAAAGGAATCTCAAGTATTGGAAGAATAAACTACTCCCTAGTAGTGAGAATGGAATTCTTCAAGCTCGTTAGATAACAAGTAGTTCCCCAAAAGTCTCAAACCATTGATAGTAGGAATTAAAGTCCAATGGTTCATATCACCTAAAAGTGTATCAATATCGATAAGATTCTTAGTTTTGGAATCTAAAAGGCATTAACAAATGCTTGCACATGAGTTGAGGGAAAAGATCTCTAAAAAACCCCATGGGTAAGTGAAGAAGCTTTTGATAGTTCAAGCAATCTTAACGATAAAGACTAAGTCTTTATTCTTGTCGCAAGATCAAGAAGACTTGATCAAGCTTGGGAATGTTTGTCCAAGAACTTGCAATTGGAACTACTCCAAATTTCTGCCCAAGTATTGGAAATCGAACTCGTTTTTGAATTTTTTCACTCAAGTTCCATTTATCCAATGAAAAGTGTGAAAAGACTAAGTTATTCCAAGTCTGAACAGAGAAAAATGGTCCAAATATATAGTTTGCAACTGTGATGATAGTAATTAAGTTTGTGGAAGGTAAAACATAGTTTACCTATCCTTAAAGTGATTTTGATAAAAACCAAAAAGCATGAGTATATTCTTAGACTTAAGCAATAGAGAGACTTCTAAAAAATCCTCGAGATAGCTACTTAAAGATTTAGTAAAAAAGGAATCTAAAGACAATAAGTAAACTGATCTTGTCACTACAAGTTGGTTGCGTAAAACCAATCGGACTTTAATTTGTGAAATTCAAGTACTTGGAATTATAACTCTTTTTTTTTTGAAAACCCTAACAAAGAAGTATGGATGTTCCATCCAAAGGTTTTCAAGTTTCCAAGGCAAAGAACAGGATTGTGAAATGACCGTGCAAAGGAATCAGAACCTAGAATATCAAGTTAGAGGTAATGCCTGGAACTTCGAATTCTTTCCATGAATTGAAGTGAGAAGGTACTCTATTAAGAGATGTTTAGACTTCAAGATGCGTATCACGCACATGGAGGTATGGGAAACTAGAATTTATACTCAGATTGATGTAGGAAAGATGGTTTGGGACATTGGACCATGGGATGATAATTATCGTTTAGTCCTAGAGTGAATCTTGAAGTAAGATTTGATCCTCAAGGAAATTAAAACTTTAAAGGAGAAGTCTAAATTCAAGGAGGATAAAAGCATGATCTCAAGATACTTCAAGATCAATTAAGTAAGAAGATACAAATTAAGTAACTTCCAAGATCTTCTTTTTTAAATAGGAAAAATACTTGGTCTTATTTGAATTATGGAACACTTCAAGAAAACGTGTTGTTGATGTAGAAATATATGATAAATTTATAAAGAAGTAGAACTTTGACTTTGAAATGATACTTTCAACTAAGTATTTGATTGACTAAGTCAAGCACCAAGTTCCTAGTGTAACTCAGTGAATTCAATGAGTGAAAGAAATGCACAAAAATTGCATCCCTAGTAAGCAGTCATAAATATTGAATAAAGGAATGAACTTAGTCTCTTAAGTGAAGCATTATGTGAGTAAAAAACCAGTTAATAGAACCTCTGTGAATTGACACACTCATGTTGGATACCACACTAGTATCTTGTGGTTTGATGATGTTTACTCTATGAATCTTTTTGAGAATCTTGTTTATTTGTCTCAAAGATTGAAAAAACGTTTCAATACCTTATTGAAATTGATATTTGAAAAGTTCAAGTCTTGAGTTCATCTAGAATTTAACTCATAGCAAATTTATGTATCTTCAAAGTTTGAATTGGTTATACAAAGTTTTAGTTCTCTCTTTCTCCTTTGAGAATCTTTTGGATTTGACTCATATATGATATCTACTTTTTTTCACAAAAGTCCAAGGTTAGTCGATTGGAACCAAATAACTAAACTAAAACTAAAATCATAAATAAATATTCGATACAAGAACCCTTTCAATCTTCAAAAGATGTTAAGTCTAAGTTCACATACTCATTTGAGTTTACTTCCAGTTATCTAGCATAAATCTAATAACTTTCTAGAGTTCAGTGCACTCTAGAATAGAGAGGTTAGGAATTGCTCATTAGATTGAAAATTCCTAGGAAATTTTAGCTAAAGACTTTGAGAAAAGTATCCTAAGTTGGATAGCTTTTCATTTTGGATTTGAATTGGTCAAGTTAAAGTATGGTTGACCAAATGTAAATGGCACCCTTTCTTCTACAGTTTACATAGGATTTTCAAGGCCATTAGGACAAAATAGTCTTCCAATCAGGTGAAAAAATTCAAGTAAATGTTGGTTAGGAGTGAAATTAAACAAACATCCAAGTTAAATGTTTGGGACAAATAATTCTAGTTTTCCAAATCAAATTCAAGTGAATCAAGAGTTCAAAAAGTGTGTGAGGGATAAGAAGCCCGCCTTAGTTACTATGTTCATGCACTAGTGATGCTTAGAAATAGACTAGTAATTTCACATGTTCATGTCCAAATCACACCTAGTAAAACAATGAATTGACCAAGGATGTTTTTAGATCCACCCTTATGATTCATTCACTACTTTGTACTTTGATCAATTCATGAAAGTGGAAAGCTAGATGGTGTTTTGAATCATTTGGGCAGGGATTGACCATAGAGATGAAACATGTGTTGAAAACATGATTGCTCCTACATCATCTACATTTTGTATCCGCATGAGTGCATCTCCATTTTGTATCTAGGAGGCACTCCATTCCTAGTTTATTTCCATTTTATATTGTATTTCCTTTGTATTTGGGTACATTTCCATTTAATTCTACCATTGTATTCATTCTCCTTTTAGGGGAATTATCCCACATGAGATGTACTTTATGTTGAGATATGAAGCTCAACATGTGATGATCGAGGATGACACATATCATTTTTTTGTTTCTCTAACATGTATAGTGGTCACACCAGTATATGTCAGGGATGCTTCATTGAGCTTTATTAGATTTATCTACTGAGAGTGATGGCATATTTGTTACTTGCCAGCTCACTCATTCATGGACATTGGATTTTTCCTTATGTACTGATCTTTATATTATATTCCACTGGTTGTATTCTTGTTTTTTAGGTCATTCTTGTACATTCCTTTTTATGTAATAGAAGAAGAAGAAGATCATTCTTCCTTGCCTCAATCTGTGTGTCTGCTTCTCCTTGAGAGTGTGAGTGTGTGTATGAGCTCTCTTCATTATCTCCTTCCTCATGACATGGTATCAGAGCCAGCATGGCAGTAGAGAGCTCGTGGAGAAGGCGATGGTGAAGAGTATGCAGCAAGGCATGGAGAAAACACGATTCACAAACGAGCTCCGTTTGCTATGAAAATTAGCATGAAAAATATTTTCGGGAAATATCAAGAGTAACTCAAAACCTTTACCAATTTAGAGAATCAATGATCAATTATCAAAATTTTGGATAAACTGTGAAGAAGATGACTACACAGAAAGTCTACTGCACATAACTCACTCATTGACTTATCAAATGTGTAACGTTTTTGATAAAACTTTGCACAAGGTGTCGGCTAAAGTTTGCGCACCTCCTCCAAGTTAAATCATTCGAAAAGATTAAGTAGATCTTGAGAAATAATCTTAACAAGTCACCTATGTCTAAAATTGTAGTTCTTTAGAGTCGACTTTGACACCTATAACTTCTTAAGCTTGGTTCTCTCAAATTAGAACTTGTTTAATCAAATGCTTTTAGTCATAGGTAGCTTACCTTCCAACTTAAAGAATGAGTGCTTGCTTGCTCAAAACTTTACACTATGGAAGGAGAACGCACCAAAACATTAGCGTCAAATTTTGTGCCTCCTGCAACTTCTCTTCTTTTCATTTACACATGTAAATGTCTCTACACTTAATTCTCTCAGCTTGATCTCAATTAGAAGCTGAAAATTTGTATAGAGGTCAATCAGCTATAGAATTAGACTTGTAAAAAAGCGTTTCACAAAAGATTCAACACAGAAGGAGAACTCTCAGAAATATCGGGCGCAATTTTTCTTCATTTCTAGAAAACTTTACATCTGAGTGATGAGAGAGATCTTACTCACTTCTAAAGTGTGTAATGACTCATACAACATCTAATTTCTCTATTCACATGCTCTCTCATATTTTCCCCGACATTGTTCCTTGTATATATAGGCAAATCTGTACAATCTCATAACCATACAAAAGTATAAGTGATCTATCTCTGAATTAATGTACATATGTATACATATCTTCATTCTCTGATCCTATACTTTCTCCATGCTTCACAACTTGATCTTTTCTTCAGTCCTTGACTTCAAAACTTCATCAAAACTTCAATTGTTGATTGCCTTGCACCAAAATCTTTTAGCATGGTTGGTGATACACGAAGATATAGTAGTGATGTTGATTTCCAAGAACTCATGTCTTGATTGATCTTGCAAAAATTTAGATGGTCTCATAGAAGTTTACGACATCCACTCTCTCGAATCCCTCATAGATTTCTCCACTTATAAGGTAGACCACACATATAGCTATTGCATCTCCATAGTATCACGATATTATTTGATTTATTTAGGTTATGCAAGTTCATGTTGTATAGACATGTGCATAATTCGTCATGCATAAGCTTGCATAGGTTTGGTGGAGTGTTTATGAATTTTTTTTTTGACCATCGATGCCTATACTGATGGATATATGGATGATGATACTTGTGTGCATTTTTTGACATTTTTCAATTAAAAATGGTTACTTTATTGGGTTGTATATCTATAAGCATATGGACTGTTATTATGACCACCATATGGATGGAAGGTGTGGATGATATTTTAGACATGTATAATGACAAGTATAACACTTGAACCTGCAAATAGCCACATGCATTTAGACATGTATTGTAATGCCCATGTGTCTTCTGACATTTCCATACGTATGCGTATATAGACGTGTAGAATGATGAATGGTGTCGAAATACACGTTGAAAAATGACAAATCTATTTAGTGCCGGTGCCAACCTTTATAGGCCTCCTAGAGAGTCGTCTATAAACAAATCCCTTACTTGCCTAGGTAGAAGGACTTATGTTTGTAAGAACCCCCCCCCCCCCCCCCCCCCCCCCCCCCCCCCCCCCCCACCCCAATGCACGCGCGCTCGCACACACACACAAGAGGGTGTTCATACTAAAAACATAAAGCTCTAAAACAACTGGCTCCCTCACAAAGGGGACTAAAAGGTCATAAATGTTCTTTGTAAGTGTTTTGACATTCTTCTTCTATCTTTTCCTCATCTTCCACATGTACTTTCATATTTTTATTTAGTTCCATGGGTTCTTCTAGATCTTACAGATATGCCATCCCTTTTGTGTTCATGAGCCTGATTAGCCCACACTGTAGTAATAAAGACTGATTGGGAGGTTGAGCGATGTAACATACCTCTTTTATGACGACAGCGCGCACCTTTGGTTCTGGTACTATTTTATTTGGGATTTCTATCCATGGTTGTGTTGTTCTTCTTACTTCTATGTTGAAAACTTCCCACATTAATTGAATTTAGAAACTTCATTTGCAAAGCTTCTTCTTCGCATCCATTTTCCATTTTCTTATTTTATTTCAAAAAAAGTAGAATCAGAGGTTCCTAAGAATCACTTCATTTCATCTCCTAATCAAAAAATATAGCTGATAGATCTTTAATGGTTAGAGAAGGAATCCTCACCTTATTATCAAGGAATCCGATAACACATCACATTTTGGTGAAAGAAAAGAATCGCATTTTCTTCTCGACTCCTTTAGGCTTTGAGATCCTCAGGATGCCCAATATCGACATTTGATCTTGTACAATCTCTAATGTGTGATGGAACTGTATTCTAAGTCACAATTAACTACTGTTTTCTACAATTAATAAGCTTTCAATAGTTGAATAATGGCTCTGATTGCAAGTCTCATACTAAATTTTTAGTACTGTTTCAGACTCGATGGACTTCTTAGTGTCTTCAAATAAAGTGGCATACAAAGAGCATTTGTATTTGAGCTCTCATGGACTGTAGTTTTTGACTTCATGTCCTGTTCATTTGAATGAAATTGGTCCTAAGCATCGGAGATATAGTGCTACAACTATTGCATTCGCCTGCACTTTAATTATTTTGGTCATCACATGCATAGGAGATAAAGTGCTAGAACTATTGCATCTTCATGCTCTATTAGACTCTTGAAAACGTTGGCTGTCATTCCATTGGTACTGGATGAGATATACGATTTTCTTTAACATTTTTGCTTACCATATGTTGTCGTCTTAGCCAAAAACAAGTTCGTTTATATGTCATTGTTCCATTACATGAAGATGTCACCCCTATCAATGGTTTTCTTCAAGGTTGCAGCCATAAAAGGACGTGTGAAATGATTGAGTACTCACATTATATGTTATTTTGCGCATGCAGCAGACTCATGGAACTCACTTGAAGAGTAAATAATCAATTGTAATCTCCATTCCAATATCTTTAAGGACATGATGGTTATACATCTTTGTGAAACGAAAGTGCATGCCCCTTTTTGAATCAAAAAGCATCGAGAATATGATTTGGAAATATTGTTGATTGGAAATCATTCTCTTTTTCTTCGATCTCTTTTTCTGCTTTCCAGTTGTCTCATATGATTTGGAAATATTCTTGATTGGAAATCATTCTCTTCAAAGAAGTATGAAATAACATTGCGCACCAACAAGACTGTGATGGCACCAACAAGACTACGAACATATCAGTATCTATAAACATTAAATATCTGTCATGTTGACTCATAAACTGTGTAGTAAACTGGCTTGGATTTTTTATTCTATGAGTGCAAGAAATAGGATGTTGTTATCAAAAAACCATTATGTGGTCCGTTCTCATGCTTTTGGCAAAACATTGAGTACGACTCCTTGTGATGCTCACACCTTGCATCCCTATAGAGGATCCCAATCTGCCTTTCCACAAGGAGATTAAATATCTTACTTTCTGTACACACTCCAAGATTTTGAATACTGGATATATATATATATATATATATATATATATATATATATATATATATATATATATATATATATATATATATATATATATATATATATATATATATACACACACACACACACACACACCTCTTCCTCCATTCTTCTCAAGTGTTCCATGGAGCAATATTTTCCTGTTACATCGCTCCTCTTTGTGATTGTTGTGCATGGTCTGAGTTGCTTGTTGGAGGATCAAGTTCATAAGGGATGCATTACAAGTGTCTATCTCCCCAGCCGGTAGGTTCAAGTTGTACTTAGGATGTTTGCGAATGACATTCAAATGATCCTTCACAACGGTCGTGAGTGCGTGAGGGACTTTTGATAATGCCTTCAAACATATTGTAGCTAGCTATGCCCATAGGATTCCAAAACATCTATGACTCAATGGTGGAATGGTGTACTTCAAAAGATTGATAGTAAACAGCTATGAAACTATTGGATTAGACATAAGCATATTTGTAATTCTCTTGTGTAAGACTATGAAGGTTTGTGCCTGATCAAAGGAACAATTGAATATTGTGGCAATGAAGATGTACAAATCCTTTACGCTTAACATATTCTTCACTCAATAGGCACTCTTTGGAAGGAACAAATTGCAATATGATATCCTTCAGTTCACGAAAAAAGGTAAATTCTATTGTTTTGTTTTAAGAATGGTTCACTCAATGTTCGAAACTTAGATGCATATCATGTTTTCAATCTCTTTGTCTCCCTTTGATTGAGATGAGGAAAAATGTTCTATTTTGTAAGAATGTCCATGAGGATGTGGAACAACACTAGACACAACAAGATTATTACTACTCTAAATAGGTGAACATTATTCATCTCTTTTATGTGTGTCCAAATAATTTCGAACAACTTTATATAAGAAGCTAAGTGAGTTAACACATTTTATTTCATGAATTTAGAGTTACCATGCAATGAGGTATATATGTAATAAGTAAGAGGTGTGACCCTGACATTTTAGGAAGTAGATGATGTAGATACAAAGTCATAGAGGTATGGTCATATCTCTGCACACAAACCTCCAATGGATAAAAATATGTAGAAAGATTTATAAGTGTTAGCTTCATGTTCCAATTGATAGGTAAGAAAAGGATATAATAACTTCACTTTAAGAAGTTGATAAACTTAAACAATGGAAAACAACAATGAGCAATAGATAGAAACGATGATGAAATTTTCATGTGTATGTACTGAGAAGTAAAGTAAAGTACATGGAGGTGTTGGAGTAATCCAAGAGCGTTTCTTTGATTATAACGAGAACTCAAGAAATGAATAGAAAAACTATATCTTCTACGACTAAGGCAGTAGTGTATATGTACACTTTTCCCCTTGGTTTTAGAACATGAATGTTGATAGATTCCACCTACTATTCTCCTTGTTTTTACATGTTCATTGGAATTTGAGTTCAAATTAGAGTCATGATTTTTGGCTCTCCTTGGATTTACTACATCGCATGAGATTTTCTCTTCAAAATTTTCCTTTTTAAATGGATAAAAGTAAAATGTATTTTAACCTTGGTAGTGAACTAATGATGCATGTGTACTCATGAATTTAGTCAAATTGCAATGTGATTATGTTCAAGTAGAAAGGCTTGCCGTAAGCATCAAGGGCTCCCTCCGAGGTTTAAGATGCTTGAGTATTCAATCATTTGTAATCTCTTGACGTCAAATCTTTGATTTGAACATGCTAAGCTTCACTCCATCCAAAGCCTTAATCATCATATCTGCACATTTTTTGTTGAACTAAGTTAGATGAAAGCTCAATTTCCTTGCTTGTAATGTTCTTATTGACATAGTGATAATGGACCTCAATGTGTTTGGTGAGAGCATGGTAAGTAGCATTTTGTGCAAGATGCAAAGGACTCATGTTATCACCAGATATGTTAGGAATGGATGTTTTTACTCCTAAGTTAGGGTATAGTGTCTTGATCTATGTTGCTTCTTCAGAAGAATTTTCCAATCCTTTTGTAGTCAGCCTCTATAGATGAGACACCAAGAGTAGGTGGCTTCTTTGATGATCAACAATGATCTAAGAACCTGCATGCGAAAGACATTTAGAGGTATTTCACGTCTCATCTCTTGATCATGCCTAATCTGCTTTAGAGAAAATCTTAATATTAATATCCGAGGTATACGAATAAAATAGGCATTCATTAACTATTCCTTTGAGGTACTTCAAAATCCTTTTGCTTGCCTCCATGTGAGGCTTTCTAGGTGTATGCATGAACTAGTTCAAGACACTCAAACTATAATTAATATCTACCCTAGGGAGAGTAGCATAGTTGAGACTTACCACTCAAATTGGGTAGCTTCTGAAATGCTCAATGATCTCACCTTCATAAGAACTTTACTTTGATTTTACTTCCATAGGTGTACATGCAACGTTAGAATTTTCCATTCTGAACTTTTTTGCATATATTTGATGTATTTCTTTTTAGTAAGGTATATAACATGCCATTCATAAACTATCTCCAATCTAAGGAAGTAACTAAGCTAGCTAGATCACTGGCCTTGAGCTCTTCCTATTCGATGTTTAAATCTTGTTTTATTTTCTACTAGTGTTAGATAGTTTTTGAAACAAGTAAAGACTTCATCTTTATGCTTCATGAAATAAAGTATGTTCAATCTACTAGAATCATGAATGAACGCTACAACATACCTTGGCCCTGAGATAGATGGATCCTTTGTTGGTCCCCAAACATCAATGTGTAAAAGATCCAAGATGTCTCCATGTATGTACCCCTTCTTTGTGAATAGTTTCATATGAGACGTGCCAAATTGACATGCACAACATTTGTACATCATATGTTACTTTAAATGTTAGGTGGTCCAAGTACAATTTGATCTATGTCTCTTTTCAAGGTCCTTTCTCCAATGTGAGCGAACCTTTTACGTAGAAATCTAACTCTGATAGGTTTTGAGTGCCATAGATGATCAATGCTATTCTCCTAGAGTCTTGGAGTTCAAAAGTGAACAACCTACCTGTCTTTTATTCATTGGCGAATCTTTGTTATGGATTCTTTGCATAAGCTACATACTTTGTGAGCCTCACTTGCAATCATTTTTTCACAATATCTCCTACACATATCAAGTTCCTAATCAAACTAGGTACATAGAGAACTATACTCACCAATTTCATGTTAGTTTCTTGTGATCTTCTAAATCAGAAAGTAGTTCTACATTCCCTACTACATTATATGAAAGTCCAAAATCAATATAGAACACATGCTCATCTCATATATCTCCTTCCATTTTCATGTTCATAAGCAAAACTGAATCCTCTTGCGATTGATCATGAGTTAAGTTGTTGTGTCTCTTCTTCCTACATATCCACCTTGATATTTGTTATTGTAGTAATACTTTTTGTTATATCCATAAGTGTTGTTGTATCTGCCTATACGAGATCCAAATCCTACTTTATTATATCCTCTTCCTCTTTGGTTCGTTGAATTCTTGATGCAATGCTTAGTTATATGGTTGTTTAATTGACATATGTCACAAGATGAGGAGATTTGAGATCTCCCCTTGCCTTGTCTACTACCTCTACGTATTCCTCTTTAACTACTACCTCTACCTCCAAACTTATCTTGGGAGGTACTTGCTTCTTCATCACATTTCTTGCCTTCTCCTTTGACCTCTTTACTTCTACTATAATCTATGTAAAGCTAAGAGGATCGAATAACATTTAATGTATCAACACTCTTCTTAAGCTGGACTTCATGAGTAAAGAGTTGTCTCATGATCCTATTCAAATTTGGTACTTGGATGTCCATGTACAAGTCCATAGAAATGGATGTCATTTTCTTTGATTCCATTGATTTGTACAAAAATTTGTTCCTCATCTATGAATTTTTTCTTGGGTTGCTTCTTGTGAGATGTGAACTCCATCCATTGGGTTGCTTCTTGAGAGATGTGAACTCCATCCATAGCTCATTATTTTTAGCCTTGGTGCTTGCAGATAGTCACATATCCAAAGCATTCCAAGTCTCTAGTGATATCTTAAAGATCCTAATGCGTGGATGTAATAAATATGAAATAGAGTTCAGAATGTATAACCTTGCCAAAGAATCCTTTGCACACCATGTGTTCAACTTTTTCTTGCTCTTGTGCTGGTTGTCCTTTGGTCCTTAGCATAGGCATCAACTTATCTTGAGAGGTCTCCATAAAGATTATTCCTATGAAAGTATGCTTCCACCTTGGAGACCATGTTGAGTAGTTGATTTAATCACATTTTCAATGCATGAAGGGAATACATCACCCACAATGTATAAACTTTGATGAAGCTCTAATACCACTCTCAAGAGTGGTAGACGTTTGTAGAGACGAGTGGGTTTT
>CM035435.1:117718258-117720758 GCA_020310875.1 Ceratopteris richardii | reverse complement strand
TCTTGCAAGAGAGAGGCATCAAAAGAGAAATCACCACAAGGTATTCTCGTGAACAAAATGGGGTAGTTGAGAGAAGAAATACGTTGATTGTTGAGACAACTAGGTCTATGTTGAATGAAAAAAAGTTACCTAACTATCTATGGGCAGAGAGTGTTTCTACTGCCACTTACCTCATAAACAGGTTACCATCCAAGTCCCTTGATGGGATGACACCCTATGAAGCATGGCATGGCAAGAGACCCTCACTTGACCATTGCAGAATATTTGGATGTATAGCATATGTACACATTCCTTCTCAGATAAGAGGTAAGCTAGACCCAAAAGCTGAGAAGTGCATCTTTATTGGATATGATCTAAATAAAAAAGGATACATGTTTTATAACCCTTCCAATAAGGGATTCATGGTGAGTAGAGATGTTGTCTTTGATGAAAATGATTCTTGGTATGAGAATGAATGCAGGAAGGTTAAACTACCCTATGATTTGGAAGAGCAGTTTCCAAGTCTTGCGAAGGAGGAACCTACTCAAAATGAAGACTCAAGTTCAGAAGATGAAGACACTATCAACCTTGAAGAGTTCAAGGCATGGAAGTCCAAGGGCAAAATGAAGATGAAGAAGCTTGAAGACATACCTGAATCTTCAAATCAGTCAATCAGAAGATCACAAAGAGAGAGCAAGAAACCTATCAGATATGGGTATGATACATCTCTTGTTATTAAACACTCTGTTTATCTTGCCAAAGATTTGTCAATTGAAGAACCAGGATCATATGAAGAAGCCATAACCAAGATAGAATGGAAAGAAGCTATGGATGAGGGGATTGAAGCACTCAAGGAAAGTGATACATGGGAGTTAGTACCCAAGAAGGAATCCATGAAGGTAATAGGATCCAAATGGATCTATAAACTTAAAAGAAATTCTGATGGCACACTTAATAGGTACAAAGCCATATTGGTAGCCAAGGGTTTTGCACAAACCCAAGGCATTGACTATGAAGAGACATTCTCTCCTGTGGCCAAGATGCTAACTATCAGAGTGTTGGTTAGTGTGGCTGCATCAAAAAATTGGAACATGTACCAATTGGATGTCAAGAATGCTTTCTTGAATGGATGGATTTCAGAGGAGGTATATATGTCACAACCTCCTGGCTATGAGGACCCTAAGAAGGTAACATATGTTTGCATATTGAAAAAGGCTTTATATGGATTGAAGCAGGCACCTAGGGCATGGAATTACAGGTTAACTACATACCTTCAAGACCAAGGTTTTTTCATGAGCAAGGCAGATACTTCTCTATTTATCAAGAGAAGTAATTCAGAGGTAATATAGCTTTGTGTTTATGTTGATGATATCATACTTACAGGTAATGATGTCAATGGAATCAGACAAATCAAGAGCCAGATGATGAAGGAGTTCAAGATCAATGATCTTGGTCTACTAAAATATTTTCTTGGGCTTGAGTTAGTCTATACTAACTCTGGATTATACATTACTCAGAAAAAATACATACAGGACATGTTGAAGAAGTTTCATTTGCAGGATGCCAAAGTAGCAAGTACTCCAATGGAGGTAAACCTAAAAATAAGTGCCCATGAAGGTAATGAAGTTAATGACATTACAGGTTATCAAAGTATGGTGGAAAGCTTGAATTATGCTACCTTAACGAGGATAGATATTGCATATGGAGTTAGTGTGCTAAGTCAGTTTATGAACAAGCCAAGAACACCTCACTTAGAGGCTGCCAAGAGAATCTTGAAGTATCTCAAGGGTACACAACATCATGGTTTGTATTTTCCTTACACTTCAGACATTGATATCAAGATCTATTCAGATGCAGATTGGGCAAGATGCAAGGATGATAAAAGGAGCACTTCTGGATACATTTCTTTTGCAGGTGATAAGCCAATACCATGGTCTTCAAAGAAGCAACCTACTGTTGCTTTGTCTTCCACAGAAGCAGAGTATAGAGGGCTGGCTAATGCCACACAAGAAGCCATTTGGATTAAGCTTTTGTATATAGAATTGGGTTTGTATACTAGGGCAAGAATAATCTTTGGAGATAATACAAGTTCACTTCACCTTGCAGCTAATCCTATCTATCATGCTAGGACCAAACATATAGAGGTCCAGTACCATTATGTGAGAGAGAAGTTGCTAAGCAAAGACATTCAACTAACATATGTATCAACCAACATGCAATGTGCAGTTGACTAAAGCTTTGGATGGAACCAAACTTTGCAGGTTCAAAGCAATGACTGGATTGCAGGATATACATGAAGACTGAAGATGAAGATCAAGCCAAAATGTTTGGCTTGAGGGGGAGCTGTTGGTGTAATTCACAAGCCTACACATTTGGCATGATAGATACATTGAAGTCCATACAATATGGAGAAGCATAGGAACTAGTGCTAGTGGTTAATTACCACTTTATCTCAAATTGACTTGGAATCTTTGTAAACACCTACCAAAAGGATTCGTGAAAAAGTTAGCTCCTTGATTGA
>CM035435.1:117690758-117695758 GCA_020310875.1 Ceratopteris richardii | reverse complement strand
CTAATACCAGTGATGACTTCGAGCGAGATTTCTCCGAGATGACTGAGCCTTTGACCTTGAAATTTTGTAGGTGTGTAGTATGCGTGGAGCTGGTTCCAATGTGCTTTGAATCACTTGATTTGGTTCAGTAGGCACTGAGATATGCCCTGTTGAAGTTGACAGACTTGGAGTAGATGACTCAGAGAAAACAGAGATTATAAATGTGTATACTTCTATTGATTGATGTAGTTGTATAGTCTCATTAGCATGACAAGCATAGCTAAATGAGGTGTTGTGATGTAGGCTATGAAGTAGCACTAACACACACAGAGTTAGAATAGTGAAAATGCCTCGGGGAGTGAGCTCAATGAGACTAACTAACCCGCGACTTTTTACATTGACTTTTATATGTGATGGGGATGCATTTGAATTTCAAATTCAAACTAAGGCTCCCTAGAATCTCTCCTCTAAAAGTAGGGAGATATTCTCTCTACTAAACCATCCACTTTTCCACGAATCCAATCAAGTAAGTAAGTGATTACATGTAAATGCCAAGTCATATAGACTTTTACAATGAGTAAAATGTAATAACACATAGGCAAGTGTTTCTATGGTTCTTGCTACATGTGAGACATCCTTCCAAGGATACAAGCCAAATGTGAAGGCTTGATTTGCACCAATAGCTCCCCCTCAAGCCAAACACTTGGGCTTAAGTCTTCATCTTCAATCGTCAATCACATCCTGCAATCCAATCATGGATTTGAATCTGCATAGCTTGTTTCCATCCAATGCTTTAGTGAGTAAATCTGCACATTGCATATTAGTAGACACATAAGTCAACTGAATCTTTTTGCTTAGCAATTTTTCTCTCACATAGTGGTAATGAACCTCTATGTGTTTGGTTCTAGCATGATATATTGGATTAGCTGCAAGGTGAAGAGAGCTAGTGTTATCTCCAAAGATGATTGGAGGCCTAGTGTATAGGCCTAGCTCTGTATACAAAAGCTTTAACCAGATAGCTTCTTGAGTGGCATTGGCAAGCCCTCTATACTGTGCTTCAGTGGATGACAATGCCACTGTAGGTTGCTTCTTGGCTGACCAAGAAATAGGTTTATCTCCTGCAAAACAAATGTAACCTGATGTGCTTCTCCTATCATCCTTGCATCCTGCCCAATCTGCATCTGAATATACTTTAATGTCAATATCTGATGTATAAGGAAAGTACAAGCCATGGTTCTGAGTTCCTTTGAGATACTTCAATATCTTCTTTGCTGCCTCTAGGTGAGGTACCCTTGGTTTGTGCATGAATTGGCTTAGCACACTAACTCCATATGCTATGTCAATTCTTGTCAAGGTAGCATAGTTCAAACTACCTACCATGCTTTGATATCCTGTAATGTCTTGTATTTCATCCCCTTCATGAGCACTTAGCTTTAGGTTGACCTCCATTGGAGTAGTTGAGACTTTAGCATCCTGCAAGCCAAATTTCTTGACCATATCCTGTACATACTTCTTTTGAGTGACATATATACCTGAGTTGGTGTAGACTAACTCAAGACCTAAGAAGTACTTCAATAATCCAAGATCATTGATCTTGAATTCTTTCATCATCTGTCCTTTGATGTGTCTAATCCCACTGACATCATTACCTGTAATGATGATGTCATCAACATAAACACACAAGTAGATTACCTCTGTACTACTCCTCTTTATGAATAGAGAAGTGTCTACTTTACTCATCACAAATCCTTGGTCTTGGAGATATGTTGTCAACCTGTAATTCCATGCTCTAGGTGCCTGTTTTAATCCATATAGAGCCTTCTTCAATTTACAAACATAATTTACCTTCTTGGGATCTTCATAGCCAGGTGGTTGTGACATGTAGACTTCTTCAGATATCCATCCATTCAAGAAAGCATTCTTGACATCTAATTGGTACATGTTCCAATTCTTGGATGGAGCTACACTCACCAATATTCTGATAGTTGGCATCTTAGCCACAGGAGAAAATGTCTCCTCATAATCAATGCCTTGGGTTTGTGCAAAACCCTTGGCTACCAACCTAGCTTTGTACCTGTTGATTGTTCCATCTGAATTCCTCTTTAGCTTGTAGATCCATCTGGATCCTATCACCTTCATAGAGTCCTTCTTGGGTACCAAGTCCCAAGTATCACTCTCCTTGAGAGCTTCCATTTCTTCATCCATAGCTCCTTTCCATTCTGGTTGGGTGATTGCTTCTTCATAGGTACCTGGTTCTTCATTCAACAAATCCTTTGCAAGATATACAAAATGTTTAGTTACAAGTGATGTGTCATACCCAAATCTAATTGGTCTTTTGCTTTCTCTCTGAGATCTTCTAATAGATTGATTTGAGGATTCTGGAATATCCTCTAGTTGCTTCATCTTCATCTTCCCTTTGGACTTCCATGCTTTGAACTCCTCAAGATTGATAGTGTCATCATCTTCTGAGCTTGGATCTTCTCCATTGCTTGGTTCCTCTTTGATTAGCTTTGGGAACTCTTCTTGCAAGTCATAGGGTAGACTAACCTTCCTGCATTCATTCTCATACCATGAGTCATTTTCATCAAAGATGACATCTCTGCTTACCTTGAAGCCTTTGTTTGTTGGGTTGTAGAATCTGTATCCCTTTTGGTTCAAATCATAGCCAATGAAGATACATTTTTCAGCTTTAGGGTCTAGCTTTCCCCTTACTTGTGAGGGAATATGCACATATGCTACACAACCAAAGATTTTGCAATGATCCAGAGAAGGTCTCTTACCATGCCAAGCTTCATATGGTGTCATGCCATCAAGTGATTTGGATGGCAACCTGTTAATGAGATAGGTGGCAGTGGATACACTCTCTGCCCAAAGATAATTTGGCAACTTCTTTTCATTAAGCATACACCTAGCTGTTTCTACAATGAGTCTATTCCTTCTTTCAGCTACCCCATTTTGTTCAGGTGAGTACCTTGTAGTTATCTCCCTTTTGATGCCTCTTTCCTGCAAGAAATCTTCAATTTCATTTGAGAAGTATTCTCCTCCACCATCTGACCTTAGCCTTTTCAAGCTTCTTCCTGTCTGGTTTTCAACAAGTGCAAGATACCTCTTGAAACAATTAAACACTTCATCTTTATGCTTCATAAAGTATAGAATAGTCCACCTGCTATAGTCATCAATGAAGGACACATAATACCTTGACCCTGAAATGGAAGGTTCCTTGCTAGGTCCCCAAACATCTGTATGTACCAAGTCTAGGTAGTCTTCATGCATGAAGCCTTTCCTTGAGTAGGGCAACCTGTGAGACTTACCAAACTGACATGCTCCACACTTGTAAATCATGTGTTGCTTGGACACATTAGGTATCCCAAGCACACATTGATCCCTGCACATTTGCTTTAGGGTTCTTTCACCTATGTGACCTAACCTCTTGTGCCATATTTCTAACTCTGAAAGTGTTTGATCCTTGTAATTATATAAAGCAATGTTCTTGGTGTCTTCTAGCTCAAAAGTAAACAATCTACCTGATCTTTCCCCCTTGGCAATTCTTTTGAAACCATGTCTTGGGTCCTCCACATATGCTCCATGTTGAGTGAACCTGACCTGCAAACCTTTCTCCACAATCTGACCAACACTCATTAGATTCTTGGTGATGGTTGGTACATAGAGTACCCTGCTCAATAGATTCTGGTTACCATCACATGTCTTTACATTTCCAATCTTTACAACAGAGTGTTTAGTATCATCACCTGTTTGTACCTGATGTTTGCCCTTGGGTTCTTCCAAATCAGAGAGTAGTGCCACATTGCCAGCTACATGGTTAGAACATCCTGAGTCAATATAAAATAAATGATCATCATTTGTACCTGCCTTGGAGGTCATATTCATGATCAATAGGGAGTCATCTTGCTCCTCTGTGTAGTTGTTGTAATCCCTTCTATTTCTGAATCCACCTTGATAGTTACCATTGTGGTTGTGGTTGTAATTGTTGTTGTACTGATTGTTGTATCCATTGTAGCCTTGGTGTGGGTTGAATCTGCCTCTCCCTTGAGAGTATCCACCTCTTTGATAGCCTCTTCCTCTCTGATTCTTGTAGATCTTGTAGCATTCATCTGTGGTATGATTGGACAATCCACAAATGTTGCATGGTGATGAGTTGTAGGGTCTCCCCCTACCTGACTTACCTCCTCTGCCTCTTCCTCTTGAGGATCTACCTCTCCCTGCATAGTTTGCTTGGGAGGTAGAACCTTCTTCATCAACCTTCTTACTTTTACCTTTATCTTTAACTTTCTTATCAGTATATAGAGCAGAGGGGTTGTTACCTTTTGATTGATCTCCTGCCTTTGTAAACTTTGCTTCATGTGTGAATAGTTGGCCCATGAGTGTTGTGAGATCTGGGGTATGCATGTCCATGTAGAGGTCCATTGCAGTGGTGAAGCTTTCCCACTTATCATCTGCCATGAGTCCATTTGTTACTTGCCTGACTATTTGCTCCTCTTCAATCTCCTCTCCAATGCTTGCTAATTGGTCTGCCACATCTTTAATCTTGGTCACATACTTTGAGACTGATTGCTTGGGCTACTTCCTAAGGGTTGTGAATTCAATCCATAGTTGATTCTTCCTGGCCCTTGTGTTGGAAGAGAAATATAATGAGAGAGTTTCCCAAGTCTCTTGGGAAGCCTTACAGTTCCTTACATGAGGTAAAAGGAAACCAGATATAGAGTTAAGAAGGTAAGACCTTGCCAAAGCATCCTTTGCACACCATTGGTTGAGTCTCTCTTGTTCATCCTTGGTGGGTAGTCCTCTATCTTTGAATGAGGACAATTCCTCATCACCTGATATGAATCCAAATAAGCTTCTTCCTTGTAGATAGGTCTTCATCCTTAGAGACCAAGCTTGGTAATTGTTCTTGTCCAATTTGTCAATGAATGAAGGAAAACCATCTCCCATGTTTACCTTATTTGCTCTGATACCACTGTTGGGAGAGATGGTTGGATGCACTCAAGAGATTGAGTTGAAGC
>CM035435.1:117663258-117670758 GCA_020310875.1 Ceratopteris richardii | reverse complement strand
CATTAACCAAACTACTTTGAGGCATTTACATAAGCACTAAAAATGTCTGAGAGCTTCAATGCAACTCACAACTTTGTCGATCTATGTCTACACCCTCATCATCTGGTGCACTTGATTCAGTCTCATACTGTTGAGAGCTCTCTTCTTCTTCTTCTATATCCACAAGAGCTCTATCTTCATCCACGTACATACCAAATTCTGCAGGATCATGCACAACTCTTCTTGTTTTCCTATGATTTCCTGTACCACATACATCTGGAAGCTTTTGTTTTATCATGTTGATGGTTGCTTTCCTCAAGTGACCAGTTTTTGTCAAGGAAAAATCATAAACAAGAATATCTACATCATCCATTTTAAGAGTGGATGTGCTTCAAATATTCTTTTTCCTTTTTGAACCTGTTCGTTTAGTATCACACACCACTTCTAAGTTATATTTACCTGTGAATGCATTACTACTTTTAGTGTAATACCAATGCACCACCAAAGCCTCTATTCTTCTCTGATCAATATCTTTAGTTATCTCTAAAATCTTTGCAATCCAAAATGGTTTGGTAGCCTCATCACCATCAGCAAGTACTGCAATAAGCGTTCCAACATTTATCTCTATTAAATTTCCTTGCCATCTTGCTTCTGCCTGTTTTGTCATCCTTGGGCCTACATAAATATTTCTTTCTGGTGGATGTATAAAACTTTGAAGTGCATCTGCATTACATTCTTGGGCCACATTCACGGATCTTTGTGTACAAAAATCCCATGTGAATGGAACATCAACTGGCCAGTGACCTGCAATTGTATACTGTATAATCTCTTCTTGATGATTGAAAAAGTCCTCCCACCAAGATACATCTTGATCTCCAGCATATTTTTTTGCACGCTCAATATGTCTCTTCTTTTCAATGAGTGCATGCATCCAGCTTTTACTTTGATCAACCACACTTCCACATCTTTCTGTATTGTTTTTATCTTCATATGGTGATTGTTCTGCACCATACACTGTTACAGTAGACAAATTAGGCACCTGCAATAAGAAACTGCATCCCTCTTTAGGCTCCCACCCAAGAGAAGATGAATACTGCTTTGCAAATAAAAGGGTTATTTCATCAACCCTCCTCATCAAGAATACATGGTTGAAACTAATATTGTGCAATGGAGCCAAAACCTTAGCACTGTTATCAAGGCCCATTGAGCAAAAGTGCTTAAAGTCATAAATCTGTGGGAGGTGTTGAACTTCTGGTTTTGGAGTATATGCTTCTGAAATCAGCTCAGATAAAATCGGAAGAGTAAAAGCATTGTTACGTGCCAACTTCTTAGAGAAAGTACTGAACATTTGATCAATGTGATCATGAGTGTGGCCAACCAGAAGAAAATTTACCTTAACCTTCTGAAATACCTGTTTTTCAACAAGCATGCTTAAATATCCAAAGACTGTAGAATTTTTATTCTCTCTTGCAGTATTATCTAGTTGCAAATATAGAGTTGGTGGCAAAAGACCCTTCCATGATTGCAAAACACGATGAATGACAGTAACTGTAAGGTTTGGATCATTATGCACATTCGGATATGTGAAGAAAACCTTGGACATTACAGTTCCATTGTATACCAAAGCGCCAACCAAATGCATTTGCACAAGGACTTCATCTCCAATGTCCTTAGGGATGCGATAAAAATGTGGCAAACAAGTTTTTTTTTTATCCATACCATCGATCAACAAACACATATAACGCTCCGGATTTCTGAGTGCCTTACTTCGATGATGAATTGCTTTCTTTCTCTCTAATGCTTGACTGTCACGATGGTTGTTAAGAAGGTTTTTAAAATTATGCTTTTCCTATGGTGTTGTAGCCCCTTTTGCCATGTTTTTCAAAGTGGCGCAAACTGAACATTCACCCATTCTAACTTTACGAGGAATAGAAACATTGTTAAACTCTTCCTTCCATAATCGAGTAAAGTGACGATACAACACATACTTCTCATTTCTATTTTCCATGTCTTCTCTATATATTTGAAATACCTCTCGATGAGTAAAGTTATCTGACAAGTGCAACCTTCCAGTTGTAGGCATAACTTCACAATGCAAGCTAAAATAGTTCATCATCCAATTCATTGCATGACGTCCAACAGATCCTTTGGTCCCAACATGGAACGTATCCAAAATGAGATCCCCATTCAAAAACCCTTGTTGAACCCTATGTATTCTAAAATTTCCTACACCCATTGCAATTTTAAATGCAGCCCTACAGCATGGCATCCCTTGAGTAAAGAAATATTCAAAACCAACACGCGTTACTGACATGTTATCCTCAATCATTTGCATGCAAGAAACAAGGTATATATCTTGCCTTTCACTATCTAAATGGAGGAATTTTTCTCTTATGTGCTTTAGTTTCTTCATTCCTAAATTATACAAACATTTCAAACCACAACAATGCTTCACAATATCCAATGCAATCTGTCTATCTGAAGTAAGAAATTTAAATCTTTTTCGACTTACTTCACGAGACCTTCTTTTAAATCGTAGATTGAGCTTGCTTTGCTTTTTCGTTGCTCCACATGCACTTGAGTCAGAAGGGAGATCAATGGTTGGATCAGATGGGAGATCAAGAGGTGCATTTGGTTGAGCAGCATTGCACTGTGAATTGGATAACTTAAATGACTCAACAGAAAACATGGAATCATCAGCACGTTCTAAATCATAGGGATCATCACTTCTCTGGAAAGGTTCAACTGAGAACAATGAATCAATATGAGCAGAGGAAGCTGATGCCCAAGCATCCACTGAAAAGATTGAGCTCATCTTCACTGAGTTCATAGAAGACTGAAGATGAATGACCTTTTTAAATAAGTAGAAATCCGAGATCAAGTGAAGATGTCACATCAAATGTCACATCAAGAAGATATGAAATCAAAAGCTTATTAAAGTACATTAAATAACATTAAACATCAAATTACATCAAATCACTTAATTACTCAAATATACACTAATAAGCGAACCAAAGATTTGATTCACTTTTGATTCAAATGAGAAACACATTTGATTTCTAACTACATATGAGTCATTGATTCTAGGCATTGTGAATGAATCAAAATATATCCAAGTTGAGTTCCAACAGGAATATATAATAAAATTGTTTGGAGAAATTTTACAAGAAGAAATTTTACAACTGGAATATATCCAAGTTGAGTTCCAACTGGAATATGCTATGCCATTGAACACTATACAAGAAGAAATTTTACATTTGGTTAAGATTTCAAGGATTAGGTTTTATTGTGGTCTTGGCTAGATATCAAAGAGGTAGATGAAAGTATATTAAAAAAGAATTATGTGTAAAAGAGGCACACAGAAAGTTTATTCATACATTGATTTTCCATTTCAACAATGTGTTACAAGATAAATGTGAATATGAACTAAAGTGTGGAGGATAACACTATAAAGATGTCATTAATCTCACAACTTAGACCTAATTTTCTCCCAAGCAACAGACTCTAAGAAAAAACTTCTACATGAGATTAGAAATCCTCATGTACATACCATACTGTTGCCATTGAAGTTTAATTTCCATGCAAATCTATATAAATAGTTGCAAGGTTCTGTACTTGAATGTTTATTCATACATTGATTTTCCATTTCAACAGTGAGTTACAAGATAAATGTGAATATGAACTAAAGTGAGGAGGGTAATACTATAAAGATGTCATTAGTCTCCCACATTTAACACAACTTTGACTTGATTTTCTCCCAAGAAAGAGATTCTAAGAAAAAAATCTCTACATGAGTTTAGACATCCTCATGGACATACCATACTCTTGCCATTGAAATTTAAGTTCTATGCAAATGTATATAAATAGTTGCAAGGGTCTATGAATATTTCATTAAAGTGGCTCTGAAACAGCCTATTTGTGTGGGTGCTATTCCCTGGTTAGATAAGTTGACAGATTTAGTTAGCAACTGGACTCATTCAGTTAGATCCAGTTAGTCTCTGGTTCAAGTTACCCAATTGCCTATAAATACCAGAGGAGGAGATCATTCGCATTTTCAAAATCCACGAGCAAGAGAGAGCAGCAGAGCACAGACAGCCATGGAGCACAGAGGTCAGCATACCAGCAAGCCAAGTCTAATGGAGAAGAAGAATGTTGGCAAAAGTACCAAGAGGTAGACAAAATCATAACATAAATAAAGATTCCAAAAAGATTCCCTCTGTATGTTTTTGTAAAAAGTCTGATTTCTAGGCATTTATTTTTCTTACCTCTAGAAATATGGATCCAAAGCATGTACAGCTCGATGCCTGGCATCGACTTTAAGGTGTAAGTCGATGCCAGGCATCGACTTAGGATTGCAAGTCGATGCCAGGCATCGACTTGCAGGTGCAAGTCGATGCTTGGCATCGACTTACACTTGAAAGTCGATGCCAGGCATCGACTTGGGCCCAAAAGTCGATGCCAAGCATCGACTTTCCGGCATCAAAATGCACTGAAAAGTCGATGCCAGGCATCGACTTTAGGGTGCAAAGTCGATGCTTGGCATCGGCTTTTGGGCCCAAGTCGATGCTTGGCATCGGCTTTTGGGCCCAAGTCGATCCTTGGCATCGACTTTTGGGCCCAAGTCGATGCCAGGCATCGACTTTGTGTGCAAGTCGATGCCAGGCATCGACTTGCGGGTAAAAGTCGATGCCAGGCATCGAATTGGCCCAAAAGTCGATGCCAAGCATCGACTTGGGCCCAAAAGTCGATGCCAAGCATCGACTCTTGCACCCCCAAGTCGATGCCTGGCATCGACTTTCACCCTCAAGTCGATGCCGGGCATCGACTTGCACACAAAGTCGATGCCTGGCATCGACATGCACTTAAACAGCGATGCCTGGCATCGACCTGAAGCTCAAAATCGATGCCTTGCATGGACTTGGGCCTTTGAAACCACATTTACGTTTGATCTGATATTTCCAAGTGCCTTCAGGGATGCGGAGTACAAGGATGAAAGGCCCATCAAGAAGCTCAGAGTCACCATGGGCTCTGGTGACCAGCAATGTGACAAAGGCAGTGGTCACCAAGCAAAGCCAAAGAAAATTATTGCACCATTATCCTCTGAGAAGGCCAGCAACCCACTAGGAATATCCTCAGGTGGACAGAGTAGCATAAAAATTCCTGTGGAGGATCCAAATATGAAGGAAAGGTCTAGGGAGACGGAGGTCATGAGGACAGATCGTCCACTTCGGGACATGACAAATCTCGAGTGGTGCCTTCAGTACGTTGAAGAGAAGAATGCAGTCCTCCTTGTGTTCGCAGGGGCCTATGGCAGAGGAAAGATCACGACAACACAAGGTTTTCAGTATGGACTTGTTTACAAACTGGATTATGAAGATGAAGATTCTGACAACCTGCTTTTCTTGGTGGAGACATCGAAAGGATTAAGAAATGTCATATGCAAGATGGATTTCTTGTGCCCAGAGTGCTGTGTTCCAGAAGGGCTAGCTCAGATATGCAGAGACTCAGTGAATTTCATCAAGGACCTGATGCCATGGATCCAGGGCAATATGATGCCAACACAGCAGAAGAAGACGACCCCTGTAAAGGCAAGGGGTAAGCAGAGCGTGCAGAAAAAGCCCCAAAAGAAAAAGAAGATAATTTGAGAAGAGGAGTTTTCTGACTCAAGCTCTAGCTCTGGGACATAATTGTTGCACCTGGTGGAGAGCTTGCATCTGGTGTTCTTGGTACTGAGCAGAATAAGATGAGGGAGGACATAGCTAGAAGAAAAGTTGTGAAGAAGGGGCAGTTGTTCCACCTGCCGATTAATATTATCCACAGGCCACCCGTAGATCCAGTCACAGGGAGGAGGCCCCTTGAGATCAGGGAGCCACATAATTTGCACGTCCAGAATCTTAAGAAGAAAATGAAAATAAATCCTCATGCTACTGTTGTGCCATTCCTTGTCATGGTGGATCCGAATGAGTGCAGCTGTGTGGAGGATTTCAATGAGGGTTTGTTTGAGGATTACACTTATTATGTGATTGGAGGTTCACACTCTGCAGAGGCTCGTAGACAGTTAGTGAAGGAGCACCCTACTACATTTTTCTTTAGGTATGCAGAGTGTAAGATATATGCTGGTCTTACAACTGAGGAAGCCAAGCTTCTTGCTTGGGATCACAACAACGACAATGACTACAGGTAGAAAATGTCCTCCATAGAGAGAATTCGGTTCTTCCACCATGAATATGAAGATTGTCTTGTGAAGGAAGCTGGAAGAATACATCCCAATCTACGAAAGCAATGCCTTATTGAGGTTGGAATTGCATTGGATGAGAATAGAAAGTCAGATGCTTTGAGGAAATATGATCCATGGTTTCAACTGGCATTCAGATCAGGTGAGATCTGGGATCTACAGGATAGAATTTTCACAATGTGGGAGCACAAGGAGGTCAAGGGCCAGAAGCAACGAAAGTCGAGGCCAGACCCACAAGTTGATCTGAAGGGAAAGGGAAGGAAAGTTGACCTTTCAATTGAAGAGGCTCCTGAGGACATGAAGCTGACCCCATGGAGGGCCCTTCAAGGAATCAAGGATGATACATTGATCATATCAACTTTGTCAAGGGTAATCTCGAAGGAGTTAAGCCTGGAGGAGATGGTGACTGAGCTCAATAAGTATGTATGTTATTCTCAGATCCTTTTTCCCTCCTCCCATGCTTCTTGTCTAACCTAGTCTCTTTTATATTTCTGTGTCTGTAGTCATAAAGTGTACATGAAGATTCAGGAGGTGATGATGAAGAGGTTGGGTTGCTTTTCTTGGACAGAGGTCCAAGCAGACTATCCAACCACATCATCCTACAAAGCCTTATCAGAATATTTCATCCTGTTTCGTGATTGGGTAGGTTCTCTTATCAGAATATTTCATCCTAACCAATTTGATGCATTGCATGGCATCGACTTGGGGGCATAAGTCGATGCCTGGCATCGACATGGGGGCATAAGTCGATGCCTGGCATCGACTTGCAGCATAAGTCGATGCCTGGCATTGACTTGGGGGCATAAGTCGATGCCTGGCATCGACTTGCAGCATAAGTCGATGCCTGGCATCGACCTGCAACAAAAGTCGATGCCTAGCATCGACCTCGTGGCAAAAGTCGATGCCAGGCATCGACTTAGGTCCCAAGGTCGATGCCAAGCATCGATTTTCAGTAGAAGGTCGATGCCTAGCATCTACCCCAACAAGAAATCGATGCCATGCATCCGTTCTTTATGTTCTATTTGCTGTACTGAAGAGCTCTTTTAATTGTCTTTCCAATTTGTTCTGCAGAAACCAAGGAAAAGTAAGTCTACAGAGGTACTAGATGATTGCCCCCCTGCATTCCTTGCTCACATTCAAAGAGCAAGGCATGAGAAATCTAGACTGAAAGCGAAGGAGATGGATTTTGATGATGAACCTGATCTTAAATGTTTCTCCAATCCCCTAGACCCCCTTAGGCCTGTATATTACAATGTGTTCTGTAGTGATGTAAATAATATTTGTTC
>CM035435.1:117645758-117648258 GCA_020310875.1 Ceratopteris richardii | reverse complement strand
GACACATATGATAATTGGATTTCCTTGCTAAGTAATTTCTCCCTCACATAGTGGTAATGCACCTCTATGTGTTTTGTCCTAGCATGATACATAGGATTAGCTGCTAGGTGAAGTGAACTTGTGTTATCTCCAAATATGATAGGTGGCCTTGTGTATAGGCCCAATTCTGAGTATAGTAGCTTCAACCATATGGCTTCTTGAGTGGCATTGGCTAGCCCTCTGTACTCTGCCTCAGTAGATGATAGAGCCACTGTGGGTTGTTTCTTGGATGACCAAGAAATTGGTTTATCACCTGCAAAGCATATGTAACCAGATGTACTCCTCCTGTCATCCTTGCAACCTGCCCAATCTGCATCTGAGTATACCTTGATGTCAATGTCTGATGAATATGGATAATACAAACCATGATTTTGTGTTCCCTTTAGGTACTTTACTATCTTCTTGGCTGCCTCCAAATGTGGTACTCTTGGCTTATGCATAAATTGGCTAAGTACACTAACACCATATGAGATATCAATCCTAGTTAAGGTAGCATAATTGAGACTACCTACCAACCTTTGGTAACCTGTAATATCCTTGAGTTCTTCTCCTTCATGTTCACTGAGTTTGTGGTTGACCTCCATAGGAATGTTTGAGACTTTAGCTTCCTGCAAATTAAACTTCTTGACCATGTCCTGAATATACTTCTTCTGAGTAATGAATATACCTGAATTTGTGTAGACCAATTCAAGCCCTAGGAAGTACTTCAATAATCCAAGATCATTGATCTTGAATTCCTTCATCATTTGACCTTTGATGTGTCTAATTCCTTGAACATCATTTCCTGTAATAATGATGTCATCAACATAGACACACAAGTATATTACCTCTGAATTGTTCTTCTTTATAAACAATGAAGTATCTGCTTTACTCATCACAAATCCTTGATCCAAGAGATAGGTTGTCAACCTATAGTTCCATGCTCTAGGTGCCTGCTTCAATCCATACAGAGCCTTCTTCAATTTGCACACATGATTTACCTTATTGGGATCCTCATAGCCAGGTGGTTGTGACATGTAGACCTCTTCAGATATCCATCCATTCAAGAATGCATTCTTTACATCCAATTGGTACATGTTCCAATTCTTGGATGCAGCTACACTCACCATAATTCTGATGGTTGGCATCTTTGCCACAGGAGAAAAAGTCTCCTCATAATCAATGCCTTGGGTTTGTGCAAAACCCTTGGCTACCAACCTAGCTTTGTACCTGCTTATTGTACCATCTGAGTTCCTTTTGAGTTTGTAGATCCATCTGGATCCTATCACCTTCATGGAGTCCTTCTTGGGTACCAAGTCCCAAGTATCACTCTCCTTGAGAGCCTCCATTTCTTCATCCATTGCTTCCTTCCATTCTGGTTTAGTAATGGCTTCCTCAAATGTACCTGGTTCTTCACTTAAGATATCCTTTGCAAGATATACATAGTGCTTGGTTACAAGTGAAGTATCATACCCATACCTAATTGGTTTCTTCTTTTCTCTTGAAGATCTCCTCATAGCTTGAGTTGAGGATTCTGGATTGTCTTCAAGTTGCTTCATCTTCATCTTCCCTTTGGATTTCCAAGCCTTGAATTCTTCAATGTTGATGGTGTCTTCATCATCTGAACTTGTGTCCTCATTCTGAGTTGGTTCTTGCCTGACAAGCTTTGGAAAGTCTTCTTCCATATCATAAGGTAGGCTAACTTTCCTGCACTCATTATCATACCATGAATCATTTTCATCAAAGATGACATCTCTGCTTACCTTGAAGCCTTTATTTGAGGGGTTATAGAACCTGTATCCTTTCTGATTCAAATCATAACCAATAAAGATACACTTTTCAGCCTTAGGGTCTAGCTTTCCCCTTACCTGTGAGGGAATATGCACATATGCAACACACCCAAAGATCTTGCAATGATCCAGAGATGGTCTCTTACCATGCCAAGCCTCATAGGGTGTCATTCCATCAAGTGTCTTTGATGGCAACCTGTTGATTAAGTATGTGGCAGTAGATACACTCTCTGCCCAAAGATAATTTGGTAATTTTTTCTCATTAAGCATAGACCTAGCTGTCTCCACAATGAGTCTATTCCTCCTTTCAGCTACCCCATTTTGTTCAGGTGAGTACCTTGTGGTAATCTCCCTCTTGATGCCTCTTTCCTGCAAGAACTCTTCAAAGTCATTTGAGAAGTATTCTCCACCACCATCTGACCTTAGCCTCTTCAAATGTCTACCTGTTTGATTCTCAACTAATGCAAGATACCTTTTGAAACAATTAAATACTTCATCTTTATGTTTCATGAAGTACAAGACAGTCCATCTGCTATAGTCATCAATAAAAGATACATAGTACCTTGATCCAGATATGGATGGCTCCTTGCTTGGTCCCCAAACATCTGTATGCACCAATTCCAAGTAGTCTTCATGCATAAAACCTTTTTTGGTATATGGCAATCTGTGTGACTTACCAAATTGACAAGCCC
>CM035435.1:117628258-117638258 GCA_020310875.1 Ceratopteris richardii | reverse complement strand
ACTTGGCTGATATTTTGGTGGATTTAGGAAGCTCAAAGGGTCTACTAATCAACTCTGAAGTCTCAGTTGGCTGGTGTGAAGCTGGTTGTAGCGGCACCTACTCATCTTTGGATTGCATCCACCATCTCTCTTCACAGTGGTATCAGAGCATAGTCAAGCAACATGGGAGATGGATTTCCATCAACAATTGACAAATTGGATCGAAACAACTATCCGGCATGGTCTCTAAGGATGGAGGCTTACCTTCAAGGGAGGAATCTATATGGATTCATATCCGGAGATGAAGCAATGCCAACCATGAGGAACAAAGGGCAACCATCACATGAAGAAGTGGAAGGACTTTCGAATTGGTGTTCGAAGGATGCACTTGCAAGGTCCTATATTCTAAACTCAATCTCTGATTTCCTTTTACCTCATGTCAAGGGATGCAAGACATCAAGAGAAACCTGGAATGCACTTGCTTCTTTCTTCTCTTCCAACACTCGAGCAAGGAAGAACCAATTGTGGATGGAGTTCACAACAATGAAGAAAAGCCCGAAGCAAAATGTGACTGATTATGTCACAAAGATGAAGGAGATTTCCGACCAACTTGGAAGCATTGGAGAGGTAATTGAAGAGGAGCAAATCATAAGACAAATCATGAATGGAATCAAAGCAGACGACAAGTGGGAGTCATTCACAACAGCCATGGATTTATACATGGATATGCATGTACCCGACCTCAACACACTCATGGGCCAACTCTTCACTCATGAAGCAAAGATTAGCAAAGGTGGTGAGTCCTCAAGAGGTAATCAAACTTCTCCCTTATATTCTGATAAAGCTAAGGTCAAGGACAAGTCAAAGAATAGGAAGAATGAAGATGAAGGAAGCTCTTTCCAAGCAAACTTTGCAGGTAGAGGAAGAGCTAGAGGAAGAGGCAGAGGTGGAAAGCAAGGCAGGGGGAGATTCCAATCATCTCAACCTTGCAACATATGTGGCTTATCTAACCATACTACTGAAGAATGTTTCAGGAACCCGAGGAACTCAAGAGGAAGAGGATTCAATAGAGGTGGCTATGGATCAAATAGAGGCAGGTACAATGGAGGCTACAACAACAACTACTACAACAACAATTACAACAACAACAACAACTATCAAAGTGGCCATAGAGGAAGAAGAGATTACAATAACTATGCAGAGGACCAAAGTCAAGAAGATTCATTATTGATTATGAATCTATCAACGAAGAAGGGTAAGGATGATGATCACATATTTTACATTGATTCGGGATGCTCGAACCATGTAGCAGGAAATGTGGCTTTACTTTCTGATTTGGAAGATCCTCATAACAAGCATGAAGTGCAGACAGGAGATGACACAAAGCACTCAGTGGAGAAGATAGGTAATGTGAAGACATCAGATGGGAATATGAACCTCTTAAGCAAAGTCTTGTATATACAATTACCAAAAATTTAATAAGTGTTGGACAGATTGTTGAAAAAGGATTGCAGGTTAGATTCAATCGATTTGGAGCATATGTTGAAGACCCAAGGCAAGGCTTTCGAAGGATTGCCAAAGGAGAAAAGACAGGAAGGCTTTTCACTTTTGAAGTGGAAGATACAAAGAACATAGCTTTGTTTAGCTATGGATCTCAAACTCTAACAGAATTGGAGATATGGCACAAAAGGCTTGCTCACATTGGTGAGAGGACACTCAAACAGATTTGCAGGGACCAAAGTGTACTTGGTTTGCCTAATATCACAAGGCAACACATGATTTATAAGTGTGAAGCTTGTCAACTCGGCAAGGCTCATAGACAACCTTTCAATAAGAAAGGATATATGTATCAAAATCCTTTGGATCTAGTGCACACAGATGTGTGGGGTCCAAGTAAGGAGCCATCTATATCAGGCTCAAGATATTATGTGTCTTTCATAGATGATTGTAGCAGGTGGACCATTCTGTTTTTCATGAAGCACAAGGATGAAGTGTTTAATTGCTTTAAGAAGTATATTGCTCTTGTTGAAAATCAAACAGGTAGGACTTTGAAAAGACTCAGATCAGATGGTGGAGGAGAATACTTCTCTTCTGAATTTGATGCCTTCTTGCATGAAAGAGGCATTAAAAGGGAAGTCACTACAAGGTATACACCCGAACTCAATGGTGTAGCAGAGAGGAGGAACAGAGCTATTGTCGAAGCTGCAAGGTCCATGCTCAATGAAAAGGGATTGCCGAACTACCTATGGGCAGAGGCTGTGTCTACAGCCACATATCTCATAAATAGACTTCCATCTAAGTCACTAGATGGAACCACTCCATATGAAGTGTGGAATGGAAGAAGACCTAGTCTAGAGCATTGTAAAATCTTTGGATGCTTAGCCTATGCTCACATTCCTTCTCAAGTAAGAGGGAAATTGGATCCCAAGGCAGAGAAGTGTGTATTCATTGGTTATGATCAAAACCAAAAAGGATATAGATTGTACAATCCAACCAATAAAGGATTTTCTGTGAGTAGAGATGTAATTTTTGATGAAAACAAATCATGGTTTGATGATGACAGGAAAGTGAAGCTGCCGTATGACTTGGATGAAGACTTTCCCTCACTTCAACCGAAGGAGCCAAAGCAGATTGAAGAAAGTGATTCGGAGATTGACCTAGAAGACTTGGAAAGACTAAAGCTATGGAAGAACAAAGGTAAAGCAAAGATGCAGGATGCTACATATGGACCCGAGAGCTCACATCAACCACTTAGAAGGTCTTCGAGGGAGAAGAAGAAACCAGAGAGGTTTGGTTATGATACTTCTTTGGTCACCAAGCACTCAATCTACATTGCAAAGGATTCAACCAATGAAGAACCTACCACATTCGAAGAAGCACAAAGCAAGAAAGCTTGGAGAGATGCAATGGATGAAGAAATGGAAGCCTTGAAGGAGAATGACACTTGGGAGCTTGTACCTAACAAGCCATCTATGAAGATAATCGGATCTCGATGGATATACAAAATCAAGAGGAATCCAGATGGAAGTATAAATAGACACAAAGCAAGGTTAGTTGCTAAAGGGTTTGCTCAAACCCATGGTATTGATTATGAGGAGACTTTCTCTCCTGTTGCAAAAATGCCTACAATTAGGGTTCTCATAAGTCTTGCTGCATCTAGAAATTGGAATCTTTATCAACTTGATGTAAAGAATGCTTTCTTGAATGGATGGATTTCTGAGGAAGTGTATATGGCACAACCTCCTGGATATGAGGATGCACATCATCCTAACTATGTATGCAAACTAAAGAAAGCTTTGTATGGATTGAAGCAAGCTCCAAGAGCTTGGAATTTCAGATTGGTTACTTATTTGCAGGACCAAGGATTCAAAGCTAGCAAGGCGGATACCTCTTTGTTCATAAAGAGGAATGGATCTGAAGTGATCTATTTATGTGTGTATGTTGATGATATTATTATCACAGGCAATGATCTTGAAGGAATCAAACAGGTAAAGAGTCAAATGAAGGAGGAGTTCAAAATAAGTGACCTCGGACCACTCACTTATTTTCTTGGATTGGAGTTGATCTACACAGATTCAGGTATATACATCACACAAAGGAAGTATGTCCATGACATGCTCGTCAAGTTCAAGATGGAAAATACAAAGTGTGCAGGTACACCTATGGAGCAAATCATAAGCTTAGTGCTTATGAAGGAGAGCCAATTGAAGACATCACAAGCTATCAAAGCTTGGTTGGAAGTTTGAACTATGCAACACTCACAAGGGTGGATATATGCTATAGTGTTAGCATATTGAGTCAGTTTATGCATAAGCCAAGAAGACCACATATGGAAGCGGCCAAGCGAGTCCTCAAGTACCTAAAGGGGACCATGAATGAAGGTTTGTTCTATTCATATACTTCAGATATTGAGCTAAAGGTCTACTCAGATGCAGATTGGGCCGGATCTAAAGATGATAGAAGAAGCACATCAAGGTATATATCATTTGCAGGTTCAAAAATCATTTCTTGGTCATCGAAGAAGCAACCAACCGTGGCATTATCTTCTACTGAAGCTGAATATAGAGGTTTGGCTAATGCAACTCAAGAAATCATGTGGTTAAAATCTTTGTACACAGATCTTGGACTTCATTCTTCAACGCCTCACATTTTTGGTGACAACACAAGCTCACTACATCTAGCAGCTAATCCGGTATACCATGCTAGAACCAAGCATATTGAAGTCCACTACCATTATGTAAGGGAGAAGCTAATGAGCAAGGATATTCAACTATCCTATGTCTCTACAGATATGCAATGTGCAGACATGTTGACGAAAGCTCTTGATGGTACGAAGTTAAGTAGATTCAAGTTGATGATTGGCTTGCAGGAAATCAAGGACAATTGAAGACTTATTTGGAGGCCAAGCATGTTAGGCTTGAGGGGGAGCTGTTGGTGCATTTTGCCCAAGCCTACATGCTTGATATGCTTGATATTATCCTCATTTGTAAGTCACATGAGTAGTCATGTGAACACCTCTTGTAAAAGAGTACATTTTATCTCTTGTAAATGGAAAAAGAAAAAAGTAAAAGGATGGCTTACCTCATCCATGATGTAAAAGCAAATTCGTGGCTCCAACTACCAAAATCACGAATTTTTGAGCTGAGGGAATCTCTCCTAACTTTGGGGATCACTTTTAGGTGGAGCCATTCGAATTCGAATTCAAAACTCCCTCCAAGAATTGCTATAAAAGGAGCAAGAAGGAAGAGGCGATTAGCAAGCCTTGTACGTGACCACTTCATGTCATTTTGTAGAGATTGAAGAGCTTACTCCATAGCTCTATCATTCTACTCCCATTGTGCAAAGATTCATTGCCAATGTGGTTGTAATCATATGTGAATCTATACATTTATTATCATCTACCTCTCTGTTTTGTTCTCTGCTATACTCACTCAGAGCAGTAACTTCAGAAGGTCATATCTCGAGTTTTACTGAACCTTTTTCAGTGTTTCAAAGTGCGTTGGATAGCTCTCACTGTCTAGTTTCTACCTATAAATTTTCAAGGTCATTGGATTTATACTTTTGGAGATATCTGCATTTTACTGCTCACTGGTCTATCTCTGCAGAGCCCCGAGAATTGTGGGAATGTTCCAGAACTTGATGAAACTTGTTCTCAGTGCTCAGTCCATCATTTGAAGTGTTTTAACTTGGAATACGAAGCTTGCTAAGTCTATTTGCTATGCCCAAAAGGAATTTTTCTAATTCCTTCCAGGTTGAGAGCACTGTTCATTTTTTCCAGCAGGTGTATGTCCAAAAATAGCAAGTTTTGGGAGCTAGTCATTTCGCAACTTGTCGGTCTTGACTTAAACTTTTGGGATACATGTTCCAAAGTACTTGGCTGATATTTTGGTGGATTTAGGAAGCTCAAAGGGTCTACTAATCAACTCTGAAGTCTCAGTTGGCTGGTGTGAAGCTGGTTGTAGCGGCACCTACTCATCTTTGGATTGCATCCACCATCTCTCTTCACAGTGGTATCAGAGCATAGTCAAGCAACATGGGAGATGGATTTCCATCAACAATTGACAAATTGGATCGAAACAACTATCCGGCATGGTCTCTAAGGATGGAGGCTTACCTTCAAGGGAGGAATCTATATGGATTCATATCCGGAGATGAAGCAATGCCAACCATGAGGAACAAAGGGCAACCATCACATGAAGAAGTGGAAGGACTTTCGAATTGGTGTTCGAAGGATGCACTTGCAAGGTCCTATATTCTAAACTCAATCTCTGATTTCCTTTTACCTCATGTCAAGGGATGCAAGACATCAAGAGAAACCTGGAATGCACTTGCTTCTTTCTTCTCTTCCAACACTCGAGCAAGGAAGAACCAATTGTGGATGGAGTTCACAACAATGAAGAAAAGCCCGAAGCAAAATGTGACTGATTATGTCACAAAGATGAAGGAGATTTCCGACCAACTTGGAAGCATTGGAGAGGTAATTGAAGAGGAGCAAATCATAAGACAAATCATGAATGGAATCAAAGCAGACGACAAGTGGGAGTCATTCACAACAGCCATGGATTTATACATGGATATGCATGTACCCGACCTCAACACACTCATGGGCCAACTCTTCACTCATGAAGCAAAGATTAGCAAAGGTGGTGAGTCCTCAAGAGGTAATCAAACTTCTCCCTTATATTCTGATAAAGCTAAGGTCAAGGACAAGTCAAAGAATAGGAAGAATGAAGATGAAGGAAGCTCTTTCCAAGCAAACTTTGCAGGTAGAGGAAGAGCTAGAGGAAGAGGCAGAGGTGGAAAGCAAGGCAGGGGGAGATTCCAATCATCTCAACCTTGCAACATATGTGGCTTATCTAACCATACTACTGAAGAATGTTTCAGGAACCCGAGGAACTCAAGAGGAAGAGGATTCAATAGAGGTGGCTATGGATCAAATAGAGGCAGGTACAATGGAGGCTACAACAACAACTACTACAACAACAATTACAACAACAACAACAACTATCAAAGTGGCCATAGAGGAAGAAGAGATTACAATAACTATGCAGAGGACCAAAGTCAAGAAGATTCATTATTGATTATGAATCTATCAACGAAGAAGGGTAAGGATGATGATCACATATTTTACATTGATTCGGGATGCTCGAACCATGTAGCAGGAAATGTGGCTTTACTTTCTGATTTGGAAGATCCTCATAACAAGCATGAAGTGCAGACAGGAGATGACACAAAGCACTCAGTGGAGAAGATAGGTAATGTGAAGACATCAGATGGGAATATGAACCTCTTAAGCAAAGTCTTGTATATACAATTACCAAAAATTTAATAAGTGTTGGACAGATTGTTGAAAAAGGATTGCAGGTTAGATTCAATCGATTTGGAGCATATGTTGAAGACCCAAGGCAAGGCTTTCGAAGGATTGCCAAAGGAGAAAAGACAGGAAGGCTTTTCACTTTTGAAGTGGAAGATACAAAGAACATAGCTTTGTTTAGCTATGGATCTCAAACTCTAACAGAATTGGAGATATGGCACAAAAGGCTTGCTCACATTGGTGAGAGGACACTCAAACAGATTTGCAGGGACCAAAGTGTACTTGGTTTGCCTAATATCACAAGGCAACACATGATTTATAAGTGTGAAGCTTGTCAACTCGGCAAGGCTCATAGACAACCTTTCAATAAGAAAGGATATATGTATCAAAATCCTTTGGATCTAGTGCACACAGATGTGTGGGGTCCAAGTAAGGAGCCATCTATATCAGGCTCAAGATATTATGTGTCTTTCATAGATGATTGTAGCAGGTGGACCATTCTGTTTTTCATGAAGCACAAGGATGAAGTGTTTAATTGCTTTAAGAAGTATATTGCTCTTGTTGAAAATCAAACAGGTAGGACTTTGAAAAGACTCAGATCAGATGGTGGAGGAGAATACTTCTCTTCTGAATTTGATGCCTTCTTGCATGAAAGAGGCATTAAAAGGGAAGTCACTACAAGGTATACACCCGAACTCAATGGTGTAGCAGAGAGGAGGAACAGAGCTATTGTCGAAGCTGCAAGGTCCATGCTCAATGAAAAGGGATTGCCGAACTACCTATGGGCAGAGGCTGTGTCTACAGCCACATATCTCATAAATAGACTTCCATCTAAGTCACTAGATGGAACCACTCCATATGAAGTGTGGAATGGAAGAAGACCTAGTCTAGAGCATTGTAAAATCTTTGGATGCTTAGCCTATGCTCACATTCCTTCTCAAGTAAGAGGGAAATTGGATCCCAAGGCAGAGAAGTGTGTATTCATTGGTTATGATCAAAACCAAAAAGGATATAGATTGTACAATCCAACCAATAAAGGATTTTCTGTGAGTAGAGATGTAATTTTTGATGAAAACAAATCATGGTTTGATGATGACAGGAAAGTGAAGCTGCCGTATGACTTGGATGAAGACTTTCCCTCACTTCAACCGAAGGAGCCAAAGCAGATTGAAGAAAGTGATTCGGAGATTGACCTAGAAGACTTGGAAAGACTAAAGCTATGGAAGAACAAAGGTAAAGCAAAGATGCAGGATGCTACATATGGACCCGAGAGCTCACATCAACCACTTAGAAGGTCTTCGAGGGAGAAGAAGAAACCAGAGAGGTTTGGTTATGATACTTCTTTGGTCACCAAGCACTCAATCTACATTGCAAAGGATTCAACCAATGAAGAACCTACCACATTCGAAGAAGCACAAAGCAAGAAAGCTTGGAGAGATGCAATGGATGAAGAAATGGAAGCCTTGAAGGAGAATGACACTTGGGAGCTTGTACCTAACAAGCCATCTATGAAGATAATCGGATCTCGATGGATATACAAAATCAAGAGGAATCCAGATGGAAGTATAAATAGACACAAAGCAAGGTTAGTTGCTAAAGGGTTTGCTCAAACCCATGGTATTGATTATGAGGAGACTTTCTCTCCTGTTGCAAAAATGCCTACAATTAGGGTTCTCATAAGTCTTGCTGCATCTAGAAATTGGAATCTTTATCAACTTGATGTAAAGAATGCTTTCTTGAATGGATGGATTTCTGAGGAAGTGTATATGGCACAACCTCCTGGATATGAGGATGCACATCATCCTAACTATGTATGCAAACTAAAGAAAGCTTTGTATGGATTGAAGCAAGCTCCAAGAGCTTGGAATTTCAGATTGGTTACTTATTTGCAGGACCAAGGATTCAAAGCTAGCAAGGCGGATACCTCTTTGTTCATAAAGAGGAATGGATCTGAAGTGATCTATTTATGTGTGTATGTTGATGATATTATTATCACAGGCAATGATCTTGAAGGAATCAAACAGGTAAAGAGTCAAATGAAGGAGGAGTTCAAAATAAGTGACCTCGGACCACTCACTTATTTTCTTGGATTGGAGTTGATCTACACAGATTCAGGTATATACATCACACAAAGGAAGTATGTCCATGACATGCTCGTCAAGTTCAAGATGGAAAATACAAAGTGTGCAGGTACACCTATGGAGCAAATCATAAGCTTAGTGCTTATGAAGGAGAGCCAATTGAAGACATCACAAGCTATCAAAGCTTGGTTGGAAGTTTGAACTATGCAACACTCACAAGGGTGGATATATGCTATAGTGTTAGCATATTGAGTCAGTTTATGCATAAGCCAAGAAGACCACATATGGAAGCGGCCAAGCGAGTCCTCAAGTACCTAAAGGGGACCATGAATGAAGGTTTGTTCTATTCATATACTTCAGATATTGAGCTAAAGGTCTACTCAGATGCAGATTGGGCCGGATCTAAAGATGATAGAAGAAGCACATCAAGGTATATATCATTTGCAGGTTCAAAAATCATTTCTTGGTCATCGAAGAAGCAACCAACCGTGGCATTATCTTCTACTGAAGCTGAATATAGAGGTTTGGCTAATGCAACTCAAGAAATCATGTGGTTAAAATCTTTGTACACAGATCTTGGACTTCATTCTTCAACGCCTCACATTTTTGGTGACAACACAAGCTCACTACATCTAGCAGCTAATCCGGTATACCATGCTAGAACCAAGCATATTGAAGTCCACTACCATTATGTAAGGGAGAAGCTAATGAGCAAGGATATTCAACTATCCTATGTCTCTACAGATATGCAATGTGCAGACATGTTGACGAAAGCTCTTGATGGTACGAAGTTAAGTAGATTCAAGTTGATGATTGGCTTGCAGGAAATCAAGGACAATTGAAGACTTATTTGGAGGCCAAGCATGTTAGGCTTGAGGGGGAGCTGTTGGTGCATTTTGCCCAAGCCTACATGCTTGATATGCTTGATATTATCCTCATTTGTAAGTCACATGAGTAGTCATGTGAACACCTCTTGTAAAAGAGTACATTTTATCTCTTGTAAATGGAAAAAGAAAAAAGTAAAAGGATGGCTTACCTCATCCATGATGTAAAAGCAAATTCGTGGCTCCAACTACCAAAATCACGAATTTTTGAGCTGAGGGAATCTCTCCTAACTTTGGGGATC